>NW_020869222.1:195598-198098 GCF_003789085.1 Penaeus vannamei
GGGAGGGGAGGGAGAAGGGGGGGAGAGGAGGGAGAAGGGAGGGGGTAGAGAGGGAGAGGGGGAAGGGCGTTAGAGAGAGAGGGCGAGGAAGAGGGGGATGGAGAGAGAGAGAGAGAGAGAGAGAGAGAGAGAGAGAGAGAGAGAGAGAGAGAGAGAGAGAGAGAGAGAGAGAGAGAGAGAGAGAGAGAGAGAGAGAGAGAGAGGGCAGAGAGAGAGAGAGAGAGAGAGAGAAGAGAGAGAGAGAGAGAGAGAGAGAGAGAAGAGAGAGAGAGAGAGGAGAGAGGAGAGAGAGAGAGAGAGAGACAGACAGACAGACAGACAGAGAGATGAGAGGGAGAGGAAGAGGGGAATGGAGAGAGAGGGGGGGGGGGGGTCATTAATCGAGTAAGCGAGGCGCGGACGAGATGGAGCTTGCTGTTTAGGTTGATCTTCCTGGGGGGGGGGGGGGGCTCTTTGTAGGGGAATGTGGACACGCATTGCTCTCTGAAACACGCACACCTACATAAGTGTGTTTGTGTGTGTGTTTGTGTTATGTGTGTGTGTGTGTATGTGTGTATGCGATGTGTGTGTGTGCCTGCGTGCGTGTGTGTGTGTGTGTGTGTGTGTGTGTGTGTGTTTATGTGTGTGTGTGCCGCACGTATGTGTGTATTTCCGTGGGTATGTATCGTACTGCATGTATGTATCATAATTACCCCATTAACCCCTTCATACTTGCCACGCGCTCGAAATCACACGCCCACGGCACTCAACGCGTCCTCTTATTGGCCACATCTTGTCCCGCCCGACACTGACAGTCGGCGCCGGCCACGAACACATGTCGCAGAGCCCTCCGGGAATGCGAGCTCGACCCCAGCTCCGGACGGCGGGGTTGCAGGGGGTCCCTTCGGTTGCCAGGTGCTCCGCGGGCGGGGGAGGCTGAGGGTGGGCGTCGGGGTGAGAAGGGCGGGCTGCGTGTACGGAGAGGTTATCTCCATGAGGGGGGAGGTGTACACGTACGGGTTGCACATGTACACACAAACATTTATGCACACCGACGCACCGGAACATCTATAAACGCACACCTACACACGCTGCCGCACACATACACGCATCAATAGAATCACTGATGTATACACAGAAACACCTATAAACAGATACCTTCACACACGCACACACAGAAACACAAACGAACATACACACAACATACACACACAAATCCCATATATATATATATATATATATATATATTATATATATATATATATATATATATATATATTTCATAGATATACACCAGTCCATATACATATAATGCCTTATATATTAATGTACCAACCTACCTAATTACCTATCTATCTACTTACCACTTTCTCCATCTGTCTATCTGTGAATCAATCAATCAACCAATCAATCAATCAATCAATCAATCAATTCTACCTACCTATCTATCTGTCTCTCCGTACCAGTCCCTCCATCCACCCATCCATCTACCTTCCAATCCTCTATCCTAATCGCACAGTAAAGTTCTTCAGATGAACAATGAACAGAAGGATCCCCCGGAGGCCGCTGCACGTGCATACGACAACAGATGCGTAGGGAAGAGCGACACGAACGGATCACGAAAATCAATACCGGCCTCGTCCGCTGTCGAAATTTCGTGTGACAAACGACCTCGTGCTACATGCTCCGCTCGAGGGGAGGGTGGGGGGGGGGAGGGGGAAGGAGGGGGGGGATGGAGGGGGAGAGTGAAGGGCGGATAGGGGGAGAAGGAAGGGAGGGAAGGGAGGGAGGAATAGTGGGAGATAGAGGGGGAGAAGGAAGGGAGGGAAGGGGAGGAATAGTGGGAGATAGAGGGGGAGAAGGAAGGGGGGAAGGGGGAGGAATAGTGGGAGATAGAGGGGGAAGAAAAAGGGGGAGGTGGAATAGTGGGAGATAGGAAGGGAGGGAAGGGAAGGAGGGGGGAGGGGGGGAAGAGGGAGGGGGGGGGGAAGTTTTGGAGGAGGGTGAAGTATGAGGTGATAGAGGGGGAAAGAAGGGGTGAAGGAGGGGGAGAAAAAGAAAGGAAAAGGGGAAGAGTGAACGGATGATGAGAGGGAAGGGGAGAAGGAAAAAGGGAGAATAATGGGGAGAAAGAGGATGAAAAGAGGGGGATGAAGAAGGGGAGGCGAGGGGGAGAGAGAGAGAGAGGGGTTATCCATGATGCACGCTTACTGCTTTTCAACAGCTTCCCCTTGCATCTATGGTTGGATTTCCACGCGTCCCTCCCTTTCGTCCATCTCTCTCCCTCCCTCCACCCCTCTAGGCGTCTTCTCTCTGGACGTTCCTTTCCCCCTCCCCTCCCCTCCCGTCCCCTCGGACGCTCCCCCCATCCCCTCTAGGCGTCCCCCTTACCTCTGGCGTCCCCTTTCCCTTCTAGACGCCCCCTTCCCCTCTAGACGTCCCCCTTCCCTCTAGACGGACGTCCCCCCTCTGGACGTCCCCTTCCCCTCTAGATGTCCCCCTTTCCCCGTCCCTTCCCCTC
>NW_020869222.1:200598-208098 GCF_003789085.1 Penaeus vannamei
AGAGAGAGGAGAGAGAGAGGAGAGGGAGAGAGAGAGAGAGAGAGAGAGAGAGAGAGAGAGAGAGAGAGAGAGAGAGAGAGAGAGAGAGAGAGAGAAGAGAGAGAGAGAGAGAGAGAGAGAAGAGAGAGAAGGGGGGAGGGAGGGGGAGAAAGAGAGAGGGAGAGGAGAGGAGAGAGAGAGAGAGAGAAGAGAGAGAGAGAGAGAGAGAGAGAGAGAGAGAGAGAGAGAGAGAGAGAGAGAGAGAGAGAGAGAGAGAGAGAGAGAAGAGAGAGAGAGAGAGAGAGGAGAAGAGAGAAAGAGAGGAGGGGAGGAGAGAGATGGAAAGAGAGAGAGAGAGAGAGAGAGAGAAGAGAGAGAGAGAGAGAGAGAGAGAGAGAGAGAGAGAGAGAGAGAGAGAGAGAGAGAGAGAGAGAGAGAGAGAGAGAGAGAGAGAGAGAGAGAGAGAGAGAGAGAGAACCAAACGAAGAGATGGATAGATAAATAAAATTATAGATAAATACAGATAAGTAGATAGATAGGTAAATATATGGATAGATAAGTAATATAGGTAGAGAAAGATAAATAGAATGAGAGAGAGAGAGAGATAAAGAGTGAGAAATGAATAATCATAAAGAAATATCTGTTTTATCCAACCGTAAAACGTGAAACAGACCTTATGTATCCGCGTGTACATATGTGCGTGTGCATGTATGTTCGCGTCCGTGTATGTAAACGCAGCTGCCTGGTGGAGACAGTCTAGCAACCCGCTGTAATGCGTTTCACCTGATCCTTCCAGGTGACATACGGACGAACAGGAGGGGAGAGGGAAAGGGAGAAAGGGTGGGGAGGTGAGGAGGCGATGAGGGAGGGAGGGAGGGGGGAGGGGAGAGGGGACGGGGGGGAGGAGGAGGGGAGGGAGAGGGGACGGTGGGGAGGGGATGGGACCGGAGAGGGGGAGGGGAGAGGGGGTGAGGAGAGGGAGGAGGAGAGGAAGAGGGAAAGGGGAAAGGGTGGGGAGGTGAGGAGACAGGAGGAGGGAGGAGGAGAGAGGGGAGGGGAGAGGAGGAGGGGGGGAGGGGAGGGGAAGGAGAGGGAGCGAGAGGAGGGGAGGGAGGGAGGGGGAGAAAGGGTGGAGAGGTGAAGGAACGGGAGGGAAGAGGAGAAGGGAAGTAAAGGGAGGAGAGGAGAAGGCATGTGAGGTGAGGGGAAAAGAGCAAAGGGAGGGGAGAGGTAGAAAGAGAAGGGGACGGGGAAGTGAGAAGCTTGAGGGAAGAGGGGATGGGTAAGTGAGGCGAGAGGGAGGAGAGGGGATAGGAAAGAGGGAGGGGAGACAATGAATGGCGAAGACGAGGAGGTAAAAAAGTACAAGAGAAGAAAGACAAAAAAAAAAAAAAAAAAAAGCAAGACAAAGGGGTGGATGATATAATGAAAAGAGGGACAGAGGGAACAGAAGGAATCAAATAAATAGTGGAAAGGAAGAAAAGACTTTATGCAACTAAAGCATTAAGTTCAATCCATTTTTATCACTACAGCTTCATTGTCATCATTATCACTGATTTCATCATTATCTAATAACAATTATTTTAACATAACCATATTGTCTTTATACTATGATAGTTTAGTTATTATTATTATCATTAACATCATCATCATCATCATTGTTACTTTTATCATTATTACCGTAGCAGTAGCATTATTGCATACATAAGCACCATTATTTTTTTCCGATCTGACATTATCATCACTATCAGCATAACCACCATCACTGTGATGATTATAACAATTACATTATAATCACAAATGCCACATTTATCATTACTAGTATAACTACCATTATGGCAACTCCTACCATTATAAAAGTCATCATCATTATCGTCATTACCATTATCATCACTACTATCACACTACCATCACCAGTGTCATCCCTAAATTTGTAATTATCATCACTACCGTCATTACCACTGCAACTATCATCATAATCGTCACTGCCATAAAAATCGTCATCACTACCATCCCCATTATCATCGCTGCCATTACAATTAACATTATCACTACCTAAGCAACTGCCATCATAATAACCATCACTATCTTCACTACTGTCATTACTACCACTACTGTTATCATCGCTACCATCAGTTATTATTCTCACTACCACAAGTACCATTACCACCATCAGTAACTACCATTACTACTACCATCAGTATTATCACCATGCCAATAGAACAGGCAGGGACCCACCCCTCCCTCCCCCCTCCTCCATACCCCCTCCCTCCCCCTTCCTTACCCCCCTTCTTTGCCTTCCACAACACACAAGACGCAGTTAAGCCTTAGTGTGTCACTGTATGCGACTAGATTCTCCTTTGATACAATTCTGATCCCTCTTTCATACGCAGCTTCCTTGCACTTATTAGATGTCATGTCGGGTTCTTTTGAGAGAAAAAAGGTAAAAAAGAAGGACAAAGGGAAATAGGAAAAAATGAAGAGAAAGAGAAGTGGAAAGGTGATAATGATGAAATAAATGTATAAGCGAAGATGAGGTGATTCTTCCTAACGATTTTTTCCACCCTCTCTCGCGGGAAGCTGTTGTCCGAATTAGTCTGTGTTACTAGGAACTGGTTTCAACCGAAGCAACGCTGGGAGAGACTAAGGCGGGGGAATTCTCCGAATCGGCGTCGCCAGAGCAGCGATGTGGCGTCGCTCTGAAATCCCAAACGGCAGCGAGCAGTCAACGTCGCACTCCAACTGATATGGCCTTGAGATTTTACGACAACTTCGCAACTTCGTTCACTCACTCCTCTCCCTCCTCCCTCCCTTCTTATTTCTGGCAACTGCGATGCTGATTGATAATTAAGCGAGCTTATTCGATGGGGTTGATTAGAATTCGTTTTCGCGGTGATATCCTAGGCTGTGGCGTTTGCGGATGTGCTGTGAATTACAGGTTAATTACGTAATTCTGATCACTCTACCTGTCGCAAGATCAGCTGAGCAGTGCCGTAAACCGCGTTGCCAGACGGAAGATGTACACACCGGAAAATCGTTTTCTTATTGGAAGAGGTATATGTTTTTTAATATTTTGGTAAAGTTGAGTAATGATATGTATAATCCGTGCTTAAATTTTGCGGTTATGTTACAAGTACGATGTTGAATAATTTATAGTATACGAGAGTTTGGGCCGCCTCCCGGCAGCAGATTCTAGTGGCATCTGGTGCAAGTTCGTCTCCACAGGAAATGTTTCTGTGTTTCTGAAGAAATATAACTTCATACACGTTTATGGAACCATCTACGTCTACGAATCCCAACCCCAAAGATGGAGACGTTATCTACCACGAACTTAGGAACGGTAAGTAGTGATGTCGATCGTTGAATCGCAA
This sequence comes from Penaeus vannamei, assembly GCF_003789085.1. NCBI lineage: Eukaryota > Metazoa > Arthropoda > Malacostraca > Decapoda > Penaeidae > Penaeus > Penaeus vannamei. The sequence goes on from NW_020869222.1 coordinate 203,949, forward strand.
TATAATGGGCGTGGAAAGTGACTCAGTGGCCCTGGGTCTGGAGGAGGCCCGTTCGCTGTACAAACTTATCGTGAACATTATTCCCTCTTTTACGCTGTCGACTGACGATGGGGGTGTATTTCGTGTTGCCAGGAAGGTTGTGGAGAGAGGAAAAACTTGGTGTGGCCATCTCGCCCCGTGGAAAAGAGAGATATCCTAACGGGTGCGTTTGCTGTGGGTGCCGTTACCAAGTGGCCCTAATGTTGTTTATCAGGTGGCGGTGCCATGCACAGTTGGCCCTCCTCCCCCTCCTTCCCCTCTCTCCCTGTCACCGCTATCGCACTGTCCCTCACACGTTTCCTTATGTCACCAGCGCGCTATTTCTCTCGTGGCGGTAACATTCCGAAAGCAGGAAAAAAAGTCTTCCTACGCGTTAAATACGTTGCCCTGGCGGACCTTATGGAAGAGATGCCAGGCAATAGTAACCAGGCAAAGCACCTGTTAAGTCCTCTCAAGTGCCACACCCATCAGTGAGTCCCCACAAGTGGCTAAGTAAGGAAAAGAGAAGAGAAGAGAGAGAGAGAGAGAGAGAGAGAGAGAGAGAGAGAGAGAGAGAGAGAGAGAGAGAGAGAGAGAGAGAGAGAGAGATGAAAGAGGAGGTAGGAGAAGAAAATGAGTCCTTAAGGAGTAGGGAAACGAAAGAGAATGAAATTGAAGAAGAGAGAGAAGCGGTTGAAGTTAAGTGTGCGTGTGGGCGGTGTGATCAGGTGCGGGATACGACCCTCTCTCACGCCCAGGTGCTCTGCCGGGTTGCCTAATCTTATCAACAGCCGATAAACAGGTTGTGGCGAGGAGAGACACAACCTTAGAGTCCCGTGTCTGTCGACGGCCGGGAATCCATCTCAATGCAGCTTAGCGAGACGAAGAATAAGAAACATACAATAAAAACAACATATAGGCCTACATCACTGGTCTATCGATTTACGTTTTCAGAGTTAAAAAGACGACGAAAAGGAACAGAACCAAGACGCTATAGACGGGGAAGAGAACGTTCGGTGTCCCCCACGTGCAGCCGCAGTGGGGGCCGCGTGTCTTCACCAGCTGGTTCTATTTCTACCTTCACATTGTGCCATCTGTCAAGCCTGGGATCGTGTACCAAACCATGGTCATTGTGGCCTGTGGTGGTCCATCTCCTTGCTCGCTTTTGTTGTATGGGTTCTCTGTTGGGTCGTTTGTTTGTGTTTTTTTTTCGTTTTTTTATGTTGCTGTGTTGTTGTTGGTATTTGTGCTGTCGTTGTTGGTCTGGTCATTTCTTTCCCGTGTGATTATTTGGTACGTTTTTATGACATCCTCGAAGGAAAGAGATGCTTGTAACGTTTCTTCTATCTCGTATTTTCTTATTTGTTTCCTATCTAACCGGAGTACTACATGTATAAGGCGACTTACGACACCTTTATGGGAAAGGATAACAGCTGTTTTCATTATGATTACGAGAATACCGCTATTGAGTAATTATAATGATAGGTATAAGAAAGAATACTGCATTGGTGATTAATGATAATGATAATCATAATGATATAGATAGTAATAATATCAGCTGTTAATAGTAATGACAACGATAATAATGAATATGGTAAAGACAGGGATGACAGTGTAATGATACCTTGGATGAAGATAATAATGATTCATTATTGGTATGCTTATTATGCACTATTACCAGTGACAGTAATAGTGGTGATTATCATTATTGTTTTGAGAATATTAAGATTATTTTTTTTTTACGTCATTATCATTATTATTATTATTATTATTATTATTATTATTATTATTTTTGCTGTTATTGTTATTTTAATTATGATTATAATTATGATCATGACAAACATCACCTTCACTATCACTATTGCTTATCATTCTCTCATTCTCTTTTCCTCGTCCCTCTCCTCCTTCTTGCATCTAACAACTGCCAATTTGAAGCATTAAATCACCGAATTTTCCCTATTCTCTGTATTCGCCATAAGCGAATTTTAGTTCATTCGTTTTTTCTCCACATTTCCTGTTCTCGAGATATTTTCGTCCATTTTCAAACGGTCTCAAGTGTAAACAATTTGACTTTCGTCTTTCTGCAGCGAGGTTCGTGTCTGGTTTGGTGTTAATGACTGTTTGATGGTTTGACGGGTGTTGGTGATGTGCTGTTGTTGTTATTATTATTATTATTATTATTATTATTATTATTATTATTATTATTATTATTATTATTTTATTATTATTATTATTATTATTATTATTATTATTATTATTATTATTATTATTATTATTATTATTATTATTATTATTATTATTATTGTTATTATTATTATATATTATTATTATTATTATTATTATTATTATTATTATTATTATTATTATTATTATTATTATTATTGATTTTGTGATTATTGTTACCATCATTTTGTTATCATGATTATTATTTTGTTATTATCATCACCGTCGTCGTCGTCGTCGTCATCATCATCATCATCATCATCATCATCATCATCATCATCATCATCATCATCATCATCATCATCATCATCATCATCATCATCAATCATCATCATCATCATCATCATCATCGTTAGCAGGATTAGCATTAGTATTAGAAGTATCATCAGTATTATTGCAATTATATTAATGAACTGACATATATTAAACAATCTTACTATTTTTTCCGTCAAAATCTTTTCTTAATTCACCATTATTTATTATCATGATGATTATTATTATTATTATTATTATTATTATTATTATTATTATTATTATTATTATTATTATTATTTTAGTGAGCTTCATTTTCTTATGAACTCAAAGTTTTTTCTTTATTGTCAGTTCTATATCTTTCTTTAGTGTACTATCGTATTTTGTTTGTTTTATTGTTTATTGACCTTTTTTTAGATATCAGTTTCGCTTTTCTTTAAAAAGAAATGTTCTTTGAAATATACTCTCAATATTTGATACTTTTTAAAGATTTTGTCAGTTTACAAATTTTCTACATTTTTTCGTTAGTTTACCATCTTTAGTTTATTTGAATAATCTTTCTTTTCTTCCTTCAACACTTGTTTGTTTACCCCCTTTATTACATTCTTCAAATTTTCTTCCGAGTTTATCGTCTTGATTTCGTTGTTTATTCAAATTGTATCTTTAGTTTCCCGTCTTTACCTTGTTTGTCCAGCCTTTTCTGTGTTTACTATCCTTGTGATAAACTTTTCATGGTTTGTCATCGTTGCATAGTTAATAAGTTGCATTAATTAAAAAAATACTTTGTCTTAGCTCTCCAGTATCAACTTGTTTATTCATTGTTTGATGTAACTTGTCATCTACATTCTGTTCCTTCGAGTTTTGTCCGAGCTTACGATCTGTATATTCCTGTTTATTGCTTGGTTTGTCGTAAATTATCTTCAGTTTGCTTATTCACTCTTGTTTTAGTTTATTATGTTCGTTTTAATTTTTGGTGTGTATTTTTTCTTTTCTTTTTTTTTCCCTCTTTATTTTCTTTTTGGTATTGGTGTGTACCATCTTCGTTTTTCCTTTTTTTATTTTATTTATTTTTTTATTTTTATTTTATTATTATTATTTTTTTTTTTGTCTTAGCTTACCTCCTTCATTCTGTTGCTTATTCATCATTGTCATAACCTACCATCTTGTTTATTTATTTTCCAACACTTGTATTTTCGTGTTCGCTTACCACATTCATTCCGCTGTTTATTCAAATTCTTCTTTGGCTTTGGGAAGAGGCGGCCAGAGACACACGGGCAGAAGGGGGGGGAGGGGGGGTATGCCGATGTTAAAGGGGACATGTGTAAAAGATGTCTTGACTGGCTGAAATCTTCTAAGGCCTTTGGGATATGCTAAAAAAAAGAGAGAGAGGAAGAAAGGGGAAGAAAATGGAGTATGTGGACTTTTTTTTTTTTTTTTTTTTTTTTTAGTTTTATTGTGTTGATAAATTTGCGATAACTGGGGTGATTATGATAAGACTGGTGTGGGGGGGTGATAATGTTGATAGTACAAAAGATATGATATAAAAGGTATTCTAATGAGGGTAATTTTATTAGCAGTAGCAGGTGAAGTAAAAAAAAAAAACATTATTATTAATAATAACAAAGCAAATAATAATATAGACGAATTGATAATGAAA
>NW_020869222.1:215598-218042 GCF_003789085.1 Penaeus vannamei
TGTGTGTGTGCCGCATGGATATAAACATGGTGTGTTTGTATGCGTTTGTATGTGTCTATGTGTATGTTCATGTTGCGTGATTGACACGGATTTTATGTTATGTTTGCTCTTAATTATTCTATGTGTATTATGAATGTGTGTTACTTTTTTGCATGGTATTAATGATAATGGTAACCATTATCATTCTAATGTTTGTTGGGATTATTTATGATACTCTCTCTCTCTCTCTCTCTCTATCTCTCTCTCTCTCTCTCTCTCTCTCTCTCTCTCTCTCTCTCTCTCTCTCTCTCTCTCTCTCTCTCTCTCTCTCTGGGAATTATCATTGTCTCTCTTATTATTTTTTATGGATTAGTTAGGATGTTTTGTTTCTCTTTCCCTTCCCCTGTAGAGAGAGGAAGAGGAGAAGGAAGAGGAAGAAAAGAAAGAAAGGATCTGAAAGGAAAATATGAAGAGGTAAAAATGGAAAAAGAAAAGGAGGGAGGTGTAAAAAGGAGGAAGTAAAGGTAGAGGAAGAATTGAAAGAGGAAGAGGAGAAAGAAGAAGAAAATGGAACAACAGAAGGGAAAAGATAAAGAAGAGAAGAGAAAAAAAGAAAGGAGACGTTGGAGAGGGAGGAGGAAGGGATAGAGATAGAAACAGAGAAGAAAGAATGGGAAGAAAGGAAAAAGGAGAAAGATGTAGGAGAAGAAGTAGGAGCGGGAGGGAAAAAAGGCACAAAGAAAGGAGGACGTGGGGAAGAAGAAAAAAAAATAGCGAAAAAAAGAAAAGAAATTATCTTGAAAGTTTCCCCGGTGTCATGGAGACATCTAGAAGAAATGAATCGTGAAATTCATGCTTTCTTGAAATCTATAATTTCAGAAATAGAAGTTTCATTTTTTTTTTCTCAATTTTTACACGTGAATTGAATAAAAAGAAATGTATATTTCTCGACATTTTCTCCTGTAATGTTATTTTTTGATATTCATAATATTATTTTATAATAGACGGTGTACACAATTTTTTTTATAGTAAATAACATTGTGTATGATATTATTACTGTTATTTATTTTTATTTATTATTTTTTATGATTATTATTATCATTATCATTATTTTATTCATTATTATCATTATTATTGTTATCATCACATTATCGTCATTGTCATCATCATCATCATCATCATCATCATCATTGTTATTATTATCATTGTTAACATCGTCATTGTCATCATCATCATCATTTCTTTTTCTTATTTTCTTAGAATTGGAAACAGGAAATGAGGTTCACAGAGAAGGAAGAGAGGGTTGTCCTGGAATGGTGAAAAAGGGGTTAATGAAATGCATGATAAGGGAAGGGGGGGAGGGGCAGAGGGGGGGCAGGGGGAGTGGGAAGATAGAGAACAGGGGAGGGCGTTGGAAAGGAGGAAAGGGGGAGGGGTAGTAAGAAGGGACAGGGGGGGGTAGTAAGGAGGGACATGGGGGTAGTGAGGAGGGACGGGGGGGGGGTGGATTGTAAGGAAGGGAAAGGGGGAGGGTACGAAAGGAGGGGCATGAGGGAAAGGGTAGATAAGTGGGCAGGAGAGGGGTAGGAAGAAGGACGGGAGGAGGGGTCAGAAGGAAAGAAAGTAGGAAGGGAGGGGAGAGAAGGATAGGAGGGAGGGGCTGAGAAAGCAGCACCAGGGGGAGAGAAGGGGTAGGGGAGGGATGAGAGCAGTACCAGGGAGGAGATAGAAGGAGGAAAGGGGGGAAGGAAGAGGGTAGGAGGAAGTGAGAGGATAGGGGAGAGGGGGGGTTGCATACCCCGGTTGCATCCCCTCGCCGCGCCGTAGTTTTGTGCAATTCATCGAGATTGTAGTTTGGGCGGAGGCAGCGCGCCGGTTCAGCCCTCATTCTCGCTGAGTCAGGCGGCAGGTTTTGAATATTTTTTTATTTCCTTTTCTTTTTTTTCTTCGTTTTTCGTTTTTTTTTCTTTTCTTCGTTTTTCGTTTCTTTTTTTTTCTTTCTTTTTTTGTGGAGATTGATGATTTTTCTTCGTTTTTCTTTCTATTCTTTCTTTTTTAAGCGTGGTGCTTTGGTCAATTTATATTAGATAGATAGATAGATAGATAGATAGATAGATATATAATATATATATTATATTATACATATATATAATATACATACATATATATATTATACATATACATACAATGTATATATTTATAATATACATACAATGTATATGTGTGTGTGTGTGTGTGTGTGTGTGTGTGTGTGTGTGTGTGTGTGTGTGTGTGTGTGTGTGTGTGTGTGTGTGTGTGTGTTGGTGTGTGTGTGCATGTACACATACACACACCACACCACACACAGTAATATATATATATATATATATATATATAATATATATATTTTTGCACGCATATACACATGTAGGTTATGTATCATGTATGTATGTATGTACGTATGTATGTATGTAATATATTTATGT
>NW_020869222.1:218142-225642 GCF_003789085.1 Penaeus vannamei
ACAGTTAGCCGTGTTGGGTCCGAGAGAGGCAGCTGCTGTGCCGTTCCGCCAATGGTGTGGATTGCTGTTGCACTCCCCGCGCCCCTGCGATTTGCATGCGAACTTACGAGGGCGTCTTTTTAAGCGGATATTTTGTTTCCCGCCGCCTACTCGGGGCCGGGAAGGTAGGGAGGAAGGAACGGGGGAGGTTGACAGGGTGAATGAAAAAAAAGAAAGAAATGTAGGAAGGAGAAGAAAAGAAACGAAAAGGAGGAAATAAGAAGTGGGAAAAGAAGTGCAAGAAGAAGGACAAGAAGGGAAAAAGTGTGGAAACGCAACGTCTGAGAAAAATTCGAAGTCAAGAATGGATCAAGAATTTAGGAAAGGAAAGAGAAAGCAATCAAGCGCGCGGGGAAAGCAGAAATTTTTCGATATGCAGGCACAAAGGCAGTCCGAGCAGCCCCGAGCCAGCGCAAGCACGCGAGGCACCTGGCAGCGACAGGAGGCAGAGTGACGCCCCGATTGCTTCGCTCAACCGCCCAATGAAGTGAACCCTTTTAATGCAAGACCTGTTGCGTCATAGCTCTCTCTCCCGCCCCTGGTCTCTCTTGCATTCTCTTTCTATCGTATTCTTTTATCATCCTATTCTCTCTTGTATTCTCTTTCTCTCCTATTCTCTCGTACATTCTCTTTCTCTCCTATTCTCTCTTGTATTCTTTTTCTGCCATATTCTCTCTTGTATTCTCTCTCTTCTTTTCTCTCTTGTATTCTCTTTCTATCTTGTTCTTTCTTGTATTCTCTTTGTCCCTGTTCCCTCCTGTATTCTCTCTTTGTCTCACAGTCTCTCTCGTATTCTCACTTACGTCATGTATTCTGCTTTCTCTCCCGTTCTCTCTCGTATTCTCTTTCTCTCCCATTTTCTCTTTCATTCTATTTCTCCCATTCGCTCTCATATTCAATTTCTCTCCCTTGCTGTCTCGTGTATCTCTTTCTCTTGCATTCTCGCAATCGTTCTGCCACGCACGCTCCCCCTCTCTCTCATTCTCATTCTCATTCTCATTTTCGTTCTCGCGCTCTCGGAAATAGCGGTTTTGAAATCGTGACAAACGAAAGAGAAGAGGGAGGGGGAGATAAGTGCAATAAGAGAAGCGTAAAGAAGGTAGTATCGGAGGAGGGGGAAGGGGAAGAGATGGGGGAGAAGGGGAGGGGGACCGTGTGAGTAAGGTGTTTGATGAGTAACAACAGGAGTGAGTGAGTGAGTGCATGCGTAACTGAGAGAGTGAATGAGTAATCAGTTAAGCTAGACAATGAGTGCGCAAGTGTTAGGCAAACTGAATCAACAAACAATGGAACTAGCGTGTGGATGAATAATAGTATGTGAGGAAACAGGGGGGGAGGATGTGTGTACGTGTACGTGGGAGTAGATGGGGCAGGAAGGGTGGGGAGAGATAGGGGTGTGGGAAGGGAGTTGGGGGGGGGGGAGATTAGGGAGTTGAAAGTGGGAGATGTGATAGTGTCAGCCATGGGTATTGGGTTCATCATAGGGAGGTTCATCATGGCAAGGTTCATCATGGCGAGGTTCATCATTGGGTTTTATAGTTCCATGGCGTGAGCATTGAGTTCAAACTGTAATGAATGCTCACGGCTGTCGGGCGGTGTGCGTGCGCGCGGCGGGAAAGTAATCAGGGAAGAGCTTAGGGTTTCATTTGGAGTAAGTATGTAGACACATGACAGTCACGGTGAGAGAGTCACGTGGGCTGAAAGGTACATATGTGTGTGTGCTCTGCCTTTTCTATTTTCTTCTCTTCATTTCTGTTCTCGCTTGCGCTTTTCTCTCTTGCTTCTCTTTACTGTATTTTTATTCTTTTCTCTTTTTTTCCACGTCTGTTCGCTTCCTTCTCTATTCTCTTCTCTTTACTGTGGTCTCCCCTTCCTTCTTCTCCTTTCGTCTTGTCTCCTCTCCTCTCTCCCTCCCCTCCCTCTCCTCCCCTCTCTTCTCCTCTCTGGTGCCTTTTTGTATGGCTAAGATTGCGTGTATGTTTATGCAGAGGGGAGGTGAGAGGGGAGGTTGCATCACATTCGAATATTATCTCTACCTTGTCAAAACAAAGCGCACAGCTGGATTGAGCGATGGGCGTGGGAAAGTTGGCGCATGGAAAAGTCGGGCAAGGTTGAAAGGGAAGGGCCGTCCGCATTTAAGGGGGAGGCGGGGTTATGGGAGGGATGGGGAGGGGAGGGGAGGGGAGGGGGGGTTGAAGCAGCTGCGTTGGGAGGTCACAGGTCGAGAGAGAGAGAGAGGGGGCGCGGTGTCAACCTATATTCTATCACTTGGAGGTCAAGGAAGTTCCGAGTGGAGGGAGAAATGGTTTTGGGGGGTGAGAGGGGCGGGAGTAGGGGAAGGGGGATGTGGAGTAGGGGCAGGTCCACACCCATTTCCACCTCTCGTATCCGCACATATAATAAGCTGAAGCACCGTAGTAATTTTTCTGTAACGGTGGTTTTGGGTGCTGGGTGGGCGGTGCTCGCTCGGAGTTCTGACCTGCCGTTCCCTTTGTACGACTGCCCTGGTTTTTGGAGTAATGAGTGATTGAGTGGGTGAGTAAGTAAATAAGTGTGTGTGTGTATGTATGTGTGTGATTGTGAGTGTGTGTGAGTGTAAGTGTGTGTGAGTGTGTGCGTGCGTGCTTGCGTGCGTGTGAGTGACAGAGCCACATGTTACATATCTGGCCGAGGAAGAGGACGGCGAAAGGGCCGAGCACGTGTTGACTGGATGTGGGCGGCCTTGTCCCCTCACGGCAGGCGTCCTTTCTGTCCCCTTTCGGCGGGCGGCGGACGTCCTCATGAACGTATGTCCTGCTGGGGCATCCTACCTCCTGGTACCGCGGGATCTGGGCCAAGTGTGTCGAGGCTGCCGTTGCAGTGGCACCCCCCGTCAACCAAGGCGCCAAGGCCTGTCCTGGACCTCGTTTGCGGCGCCCCTTGGTGGCACCCCTCGACGGCACCCCGGGGTCCTGAGTGCCATTGCTCTGTAACTAGTCAAAATGGAGAAGGATTTGATGGGCCGCTTTACTGAACGAAAAGACGATTTTTGAAAATGAAACACTAATGAAATATTAGTAGAAATATAAGACTAGCAATTTTCGTGTTGTCAAAATAATTCGGGTCATTGATTCATGCTTTAAACTTGATTGAATTTCCATCGTCGTATTCTTAGTTGTGGTTATGATTATCCTTGCTTCCGTTTCCCTAACCGGATCAGTTGTTTCATCTGGCAATAAATCATTCGAATCCCGAAATGATGGAAGATGTAGGTTTTTCAACGCCATTCGCCTCTGACCTTAAATATTGCTTCTTTTCTCACGCGTTATCGTGACCTCCTGACCTCCACGCTCGGTAGTGAGAAGCTGGGTGAGAAGCTGATTTGGGAATCCGTTTAATCCGTAGCGCGCCGTCGGAAAGTATTTCTTCAGAGCGACGTTAGATATTTACTTGAAAAAAAGGAAAGTTGAGAGGGTCTTTTGTCGCGAAATATAAGAATTTAATGGAACCCGGTCTTACCCTCTCGTGCGAAGGGCTTGAGTCGCTAATGGATCCTTGAGGAATGGCTGGAGGAATCGAGGCTGGTATGTTTCCCAAAAAAGGAAGAGAGAAAAAGGAAGAAACCGAGAATAGTCGCCAGGAACCGAGGTCGAGGGTGGTTGAAAAAAAGGGAAAAAGTAGAATAGAATCGAGAGATGAGCAGAGAGAGGAGAGAGCCGAGACGAGAGAAGAGAGAGAGAGAGGAGAGAGAGAGAGAGAGAGAGAGAGAGAGAAGAGAGAGAGATTGATTTGAATTTGAAAACATCTTATTTACAGGAGCAGTTTACATGCCCTTAAAAAGCCAGGGAAACGATGGCCAGAGCATGACTGACCCAATCTGGGCTGAACTTATACTGACTTAAGGGCCAAAGTCAAAACATTCAAGATCATACATGCCCTGAAGGGCTGGCACCTTATGCTTCACCTTATTTTGCTTTATCTATGTAATAACTGAAAAAAACACCATATACACGATTTTAGCAAAATGAACAATGGTTTCAGTCAATTCTTTGATATTGCCATTGTGGTACACTTAAAGTCACTGTGGGCCTCATTTTGTCACCTGATTTTCAGATTTCTACAGTTGTAAGAAGGGTAAACCGTTTTGTGCAAAGAGCACTGAAAGACATTTTTTTTCCCTGGATTGGGTAATTGTTGAGCAATCTCGTCTGCTAAGGCATCATGAGCAATCATTTGTTTCTATTTTCTTTCTGCATTGCAGCATTTTGCAGTAGTCCTGTCTTCCTGCTGGAGTCGGCGATGGACTAAAGCAGGTGCAGAAGCCGAAACTGGCTGTGTGTGCTTGAGACATGTGGAGTAGATGGTTCGAAGAGCGAATGTTATGTGTCTGACCAGCCATGGTTTCTGAAATTTTTCGATGCCCGAAGTAGCAGGAGCTGAAACTGCCACTTGAAGGGTGAGCACGACCTTGAAGCTGGCGCTGGCGCTGGATACAGGAGAGCTGGAGAGGAGAGAGAGAGAGATGAGAAGAGAGGAGAAGAGAGAGATAGAGAGAGAGAGAGGGAGTAGAAGGAGAGGCAGAGAGAGAGAGAGAGAGAGAGAGAGAGAAGATTGAGAGAAGAAAGAGAGAAGAGAGAAAGAGAGAAAAGAGGGAGAAAGAGAGAAGAGGAGAAAGAGAGAAACGAGAGAAAGAGAGAGAATAGTAAAGATAGAAAAAGATAGAAAGAAAAGAGAGAGATGAAAAAGAGATTAGTCAACAGGGGATCGAGGCACGTATGTTTCAAAATACGAAAAGAATAGTCACAGGGAAGTCACGACGGAGGCCATCGCTCGTCCTTGGCGCTGCTGCCGGACCTTTGGGATTTAGCGGTATCCTGTGTCCGAGCACGGATCGAGACGACGGCGTTTTTCTTGCCGTTTGGCCTTTAAATTTCATGTGTATTGTGGCACATTATTATTTTTTATTTCTACTTTCGTTTTTTTTTTGTGATGTTTTCATTTTCGTCGTTTGTGTTTTTTTTTTTTAAATTGATTTACTCTTATTAGAGATTTTCACCTGTTTGATCTAGAGAAAGTCGGATTAAAAAAAAAAGTGTGACGCAGGTTGCGTGCGAGGAACGAACTTTACGCGTGCGATTTGCCTGCGGTGTGGCCTTGATGTTCCCCTTGGCTGGGCTGCGCTCGCACGTGCTGAGGGGGAGGGGGAGGGAAAGGGGGAGGGGGCGAGGGGAAGGGGGGGGGAGGGGAGGGAGGGAGGGGGGAGGGGTAGGGGTGGAGGGCTACGCTTCAGATTTCGTCCGACTACGAAACTACGGTTGCGAGAGAGGGAGAGAGAGAGTTAGAGAAAGAGAGAAATAGAAAGAAAGAAAGATCGAAAAGAAAGGAAGAGAAATAGAGAGAATAGAGAAAGAAATAGAAATAGAGAAAGAAATAGAGAAACAAAGAAATATAGAAATAGAGAAAGAAAAACACACACACACACACACACACACACACACACACACACAGAGAGAGAGAGAGAGAGGGAGAGAGAGAGGAGAGAGAGAGAGAGGAGAGAGAGAGAGAGAGAGAGAGAGAGAGAGAGAGAGAGAGAGAGAGAGGAGAGAGAGAGAGAGAGGGGGGGGGAGGGAGGAGTATTGCAAGAGTGTTTTGCTAGAGAGGTTTGCAAGAGCCGTGTGCGTGGAATGGAGGGCATGTGTCGTCTTCGCGAGAGTAGAAATTCTCGTTTCTTGTGTGTGTTTGTGTTGTGATTAGGGAACGAGAAAGAAAGAAAAACAAAGAGAAGGAAAATTAGGCATGAAGGAAGAAGAGAGAAAATGGAATAGATAGAAATAGAAGGAATGATAAGATAGGTAGGAAGTAAGGGGAGTGGGAAGGGTGGAAAGGAGGAGGGAAAGAGGGAGGGAAGGAAAGGAGAAGGGGAAGAGGGAGGGAAACATTATTTTGGATCTCACGGCTAGTTTCAAAACGTTTGTATGTGCATAGTCACGGGAAAGGTGTGTAGCACAAAAGGTGTGCACGATAGCCATTCGTATGATGTCAGAATGGCAACACATAAACCATGACTACATACATATTAGAAAAAGAATAGGGAAACGCTGTACGGGACAAAGCCTTTCAATGGTAGAATGTCCGGTCAGCTCGTAACGAATCTACAACAATCGACCGTAAGTTAACATTCAGCAGAACAGCACGATGCGACTCATGCGCTGGGAGGCGAGAGAGAGGGCGCTTCTGTGCACTGAGCATCCGCCCTCGTTGCTGATGTTGTCTCTTTCTCTCTCTGTCTCTGTTTTTCTCTCTTTTTTCTCTCTGTCTCTGTTTTCTGTCTCTGTTTTTCTCTGTCTCTGTTTTTCTCTTTCTGTCTCTTTTTCTCTTTCTGTCTCTGTTTTTCTCTTTCTGTCTCTGTTTCTCTCTCTCTGTCTCTGTTTCTCTCTCTCTGTCTCTGTTTCTCTCTCTCTCTCTCTCTCTCTGTTTCTCTCTCTCCCTGTCTCTGTCTTCTCCTCTCTCTCTCTCTCTCTCTCTCTCTCTCTCTCTTCTCTCTCTCTCTCTCTCTCTCTCTCTCTCTCTCTCTCTCTCTCTCTCTCTCTCTCTCTCTCTCTCTCTCTCTCTCTCTCTCTCTCTCTCTTTCTGCCATTGTCTTTGTCTGTATCTGTATCGGTCTGTATTTTTATGTGCATGCTGGAATCCCTTGTCTGAAATATGTACACGCAGAAGCGAGCCAATTTGCTTGACATCGCGTTGTATTTGTTTTTACCGCAGCAATATTTTTTTTTCCTTTACACATCTCTCATCGGAATTATTCGTCCGGAGATGGAAATGCATCCGGGGCTTTCCTCTCGCAATCCCCGGCGCTGGAGAGACGAAAGTATTCCGGTGGACTCGCCTTGATTGACAGCCGCGGGTTGCAAGGTCAGAGCAGATCTGGCCGGTCTCTGGGCCTTTTTGTTCGGGGGATTGTTCACGCTGAGCTCTCTCGATTTTGTTCCGAGGCCCGCGCGAGTGTTTGCGTAGGTCTTGGGTTTTTTTGCGAAAGGATGTATTCGGGATTTGCAGGCGGTTCTGGTCGGGGATGTTGATTTTTTGATCCCCTCTCTCGCTTCTTTCGTTATCTCATAGTGTTGGGCCTCTTCTACTTCCACCCCCACTTCTGCTTGTACTTTCATTTTTATCACCTGTTCGTCTGTTCTCTTACCCCTCATCCCCCTCTTCTTCCCTCTCCCTCCTCGCACATCCTCTTCTCTCCCTCCCTCCTCCCTCATCTCTTTTCCTTCCCTCTCCCTTCACCTCCTTTCCCTCCCTCCCTCACCTTCCCTTTCTTCCCACCTTCCCTCCCTCTATCCCATAGCTCTTTGGGCCTTTTTCTTGTTGCGTGCGGGGGGCTGTAGGGTGAGCGAGCGTCTGAGATCGTTAGCAGATGTGCGGACAGGTGAGGGTCCGGAAACACCTGAGCATGACCCTCCAGGGCTCACCCCCTCCTTC
>NW_020869222.1:230642-255642 GCF_003789085.1 Penaeus vannamei
GTTTGACTGGCTTACCTCGCTGACAACCTTGCAGTCTTTGTCTGGAGAGGAAGGGAAAAGGGAGGAGGGGAGGGGAGAAAAAGAAGGCGAGGAAAAAAAGGGAGAATGGAAATTAGGGCATGAAAGAGACGGGAAGGAAGGAGGACGGAGGAGGAAGATAGCAAAGGGAAAAAGAACGAGACAAGAAAAGATAAGAAGCAAGCACGAAGGGAAGAGAAGACGGCAAAAGAAAAGTAAGAACGAGAGAGGGTGAGAGAAAAAGAAAGAGAAAGAGAAAGAAGAAGGAAGGGAAAGTTATGGAAAGTCAAGCCAGAAAGAACGGACTCAGAAGAGGGAAGAAGCCCATTTGCAAGGAAAGCAGGAAGCGCAGAGGAGGAGGAGGGGGAGGAGGAAAGGGGGGCAGAAACGGGAATACAGAAGCGCAGCCATATAATTAAGTCAGGCTGGAGAGGGGGGAGGGGGGAGGTTCCGCTCTTTTCGCGCACGAGATCGTAAGATTGCGAGAGAAACGGAGAGGTTGGAAGTCAGTGGGATCTGTTGGTCTGTCTGTCTGTCTCTCAGTCAGGCCGTCCGTCTGAATGCTGGTTTCCCTGTCTCGGGTGACCGTGTCTATATGACTATGTCTGTCTGTTTTTCTTTCTGTCTTCTTACCTATCTCTGTATCTATCTGTCTATCTATTTATCTATCTATCTATCTATCTATCTATCTACCTATCTCTATCTATCTATCTATCTATCTATCTAATTAATATCTACCTATCTTCCTATCTATCTATCTATCTATCTATCTAATTAAACTATCTACCTATCTTCCTATCTCTCTAATCTTTACTTATGGACTGGCAGGCGAATCGTCTGGCTTACCAACAGGGTGGGAAGAGAACCTTGTATATTTTTGGCGCATTTAGCAGCAGCCCGACACGAGGAACTTTTTTTAACCTCCATTATTAATTACCTCGTGTGTTCCTCACTGGCGGCGCTGTTTTACGTTTCTCAGGGTCGACTCTACCCCCCCCCCCATCTCTCCCGCCCCTCCCCCTCCCCTTTCTTGCTCCCCACCCCTCATTCTGTCACTTTCAGTTATTTGTTTGGTTTTGATATTTGCTGACCCTCTCTTTCTCTCTCTTGCGTGTTTCGTGTGTGTTGGTGGTGTTAGTTTGGTGTCTGTCTTTGTTTGCTTTTCCTTCTTTTTCTTTTTCTTTCTTTCTTTCTTTCTTTCTTTCTTTCTCTCTCACTCTTTCTCTCTCTTCTTTCTCTTCTCTCTCTCTCTCTCTCTCTCTCTCTCTCTCTCTCTCTCTCTCTCCTCTCTCTCTCTCTCTCTCTCTCTCTCTCTCTCTCTCTCTCTCTCTCTCTCTCTCCCTCCTCCCTCCCTCCCTCCCTCCCTCTCCCTCCCTCCCTCCCTCTCCCTCTCCCCTCTCCCTCTCCTCTCCCTCTCCTCTCCCTCTCCCTCTCTCTCTCTCTCTCTCTCTCTCTTGTCCCTTCTCTTTGTCTGCCCACACCCATCCTCTCAATCCCTCCAGCTCCTTCCCTCCCTCCCTCCCTCCCTCCGTTCAGTGACTCATGGCGCCACATGACACTTACCAGCGTCGTTCTGACCGCTTGCAGGACCATATCCCCCCCCCCCCATCCTTGCAGTGCCTCCTAAGCTAGCCTCCATCCCCCTCCCTGGCCCCCTGACTTGTTTTTTGGCCATAGACTGCCTCTTTTTGTTTATTTATTTTTTGTTTAATATTATTTGTGTGCGTTTTGCAGCCTTTGTTCTTGAGGGGGGGGGGGGGAGGAGAAGACAGTATGGCGCTCTGGGATGGCGACGTGGCCTTAGCTGGCACTAGAAGAGGGGGGGGGGCTAATGGGAGGGGAAGGGGAGGAGAGGAGTTGGTGGAGGAGGGAGTGAAGGGAGGAGTTGGATGGGGGGGGGGATGGCTACACACGGAAGTCAATCGCTTGCTCGCTAAGGACTCCTGCACTGCGATGGTATTTGCGTAGAGGTACGAACATACGCGCGCGTTTGTGTGTGTGTGTGGGGGGGGGGGCATGAAACCTTTTGCGCACATGCTCTGCGCTCCAGGAGTAAAAATATCCGCATATATGTATATGTTTTCTTACTTGGCGAAATTGACATCATAGAAACAAGATAGAGGTTACACGCGGTCCATAGTGTACACTTTCTTTTATTTCTTGCCCCCCCCCCCCCCTCTCTCTCTCTCTCTCTCTCTCTCTCTCTCTCTCTCTCTCTCTCTCTCTCTCTCTCTCTCTCTCTCTCTCTCTCTCTCTCTCTCTCTCTCTCTCTCTCTCTCTCTCTCTCTCTCTCTCTCTCTCTCTCTCTCTCTCTCTCTCTCTCTCTCTCTCTCTCTCTCTCTCTCTCTCTCTCTCTCTCTCTCTCTCTCTCTCTCTCTCTCTCTCTCTCTTCTTCTTTAAATCTAAGTCTCTCTCTTTCTCATTTCTCACTCTCTCTGCCACTCCTTTCTCCCTCTTTCATTTTCCTCTCAGACCCCCAAGACTTCGTCCCTTGAATAGGCCAGCAGTACTCACGCATCGATTCAGTGCTCTCGTTACTCTTTTGGAGTGAGAGGTCTGATTCCTTCACATACCCCCTCCCCCCTCCCCCCTCCCCTTTTGTTTCCTCAGGATGCCTCCACTCCTCACCTACTCCCCACCGTTCTGCTCGCTCCTGTATATCCTTATTTCTTCCTGCTAGTATATTTCCCTTCCTCTCCCTTCTGCTGCCCCCTTCTAACTCCTGTTCTCCCTCTTAGCCCCCCGTCTCAACTCCTGCTCTTCCCTGCTACCCCCCCCCTTCATAGCTCCTGCTCTCCCTCCTACCCCCCTCAGAACTGCTTTCCCTCCTAGCCCCTTCCCCAACTCCTGCACTCCCCTCCCCCCTCCATCTCCTGCACTCCTCCTACCATCCCTGCACTGCCTCCCAACTCCTGCTCTGCTCTTTTTACACCTCTTTCTCCAATTGCATTACCTGCCCACTCCTTCTTCACCTCCTACTCCTCCTCCTCCATGCTTGCTTCTTTCTCCGTACTTGCCCCCTCCTTATCTGTTCCTCCTTACTTGCTCCCACCTTCCTTATCTGGTCCTCCTTACCTCCTCGTTCGTACTTGCTCCTCCTTCTTTACTTGTTCCGTCCTCCTTATCTGCTCCCTCCTTCTCCTTATGCACCCCCTACTCCCTTCTCCCTACGCCGCCATCACCACCACTCCCCCCACCCCTTTCCAAGACACTTTTTTTTCCTTACGCGTTACCTTGTGGGCCGGATTTACCCTTTGAGAAGCCCTATGGGAAGGTCGGGGAGGTTCTTGGTTGTCTTCGTGGATTATCCGTTTGGCTGTTTGTTCGTTTGCCTGAGGTTTGGAAAGTGTTTTATTGTTGAATGTATTTGTTTGAATATACATACATACACACACACACACCACACACACACACACACACACACACACACACACACACACACACACACACACACACACACCACACACACACACACACACACACACACACACACACACAGAACAGATATAGATACACTTACACACGTTTTGGTATTATCGTTACTATTACCTTATTTCCAAATCTCAAAGAAAAAGGTTTAAGAATTAAGAAGACGCGATCTAAAAGGGGCATTCATTAGACCGACTAAAACGGCAGCGTCTGATGATAGCAGACGCGCCAAGTTCAATTAAGCGCCAACGTCTTTTAACGTCTTTTCAAATTTCCAAGATCTTGTCCTTTCAGTATGATTTCCTCCCGTTGGATATTCGTGTGAGGCTAATTTTAGGGTCTGACGTCGAAGGCGTTTTATTGTGTTTTGCCTGCTTTTATCAGGAGAGTTTTCCGTTTCAGAGTGCTTACCTTTGATTCGCTGTGTGTGTGTGTGTGTGTGTGTGTGTGTGTGTGTGTGTGTGTGTGGTGTGTGTGTGTGTGTGTGTGTGTGTGTGTGTGTGTGTGTGTGTGTGTGATGTGGTGTGGTGTGTGTGATGGTGTGTGATGGTGTGATGGTGTGTGATGTGTGTGGTGTGATGTGTGGTGTTGGTGGGAGGGGAGGAGAAAGGGGAAGGGGAGGTTGTGTTTTAGTGTTTTTTTTTTTTCCTTTCAACACATTATATTTACATATGAAAGTGATAACGGAAACTTATTTCGAATGTGATTCTTTCAGAATATTTCATATTTTTACGAAGTGTGAGCATTCCGAATTTTTCGAGAAGTACTTTCCTGCAGCGGATCAAAAAGTCGAACACGAGAAAAAGGAACTTCCGAGCGAGCGGCTCCCCTGCGCCGTGCATGCGGAGCCCGAGCCCCTCCGCGCGCGCTGCCTCCGCCCGAGGTGTGATGAGTAGTGATGGCGCCAGAGAGGCCTCGCCGAGGGTAGGATGCTGACGGAGGTGCTAAGCCGGGTGGCGGTGCTCTCGCAGGGCGTGGCCCGCTCGCTGGGGGTCATGTGGCCCCACGCGGAGAGCGAGGACCCTGCGGCGGGCGAGTGCGCGCCGCGCTGGACGAGCCCAACGGACATGGCGGCGCTGGGCAGCGTGGTGTGCGTTCCGCCCTCGCCGCGAACGCTGTCGGCGCCCCCGCCCTGCTCGCCGCCCCCGCCCTCCGCTCGCCGTTACAACGCGGGCGACAAAGACTGTGATATCGTGCGCGCGGGCATCCCGTGCTGCTATATGGACGATGACTCGGGCGTGGGCGACCCCGCAGCCGCGCCCGCATCGCTGGCGCCCCAGACCGCCGCGGGGCACCTGCAGCTCCCTCTGACGGAGCTGCGCTGTGACAGTGACAATGACAGTGGCTTGGTCAGTTGCGGCGACAGCGACCACGCGCAGAGCCACGACACGGGGGACACGCCCGTGCCGCCGCCCTTCCTCCTCTGTGATAGTGAGCCGCCGCTGCTGGCGCAGCCGCCCTCCGACTCGCCCGTGCCCTTCCGTCCGGACTTCGACCACGTGGTGGCGGCGCCGCGCGCGGGCACGCCCCCCGCCTTCACGCGCGACCACCTGTGGCCGACCACGCGCGACAGCCGCTACGAAGACCAGGGCTTCGGCGACTTGTCGCGGCGGGACCACGCGGCCCTCAGCGATCTGGACCAGCACGAGCCAGCGGTGTTCAACGAGCCCGCGAGCCCTGTGGCCGCCCGCAACGCCAGGAACGCCCTCTTCCACGAGAGCTCCAAATGCGCACCCGACAGACACGCCAACCGCTACTTGAGCCCCAACAGCGCCAACAAGAAGTGGCGCGAACGCAGAAGTAGCGGCGAGGCCGAGGCTGAAGATGCGGGCGTGGGCTTTGTGGACAACTTCCAATACCCGCCACCGCCCGCCGCCGCCCACAACCCCTTCGACGCCACCTTCCACCGCGCCGTCAAGCAGAGGCGCTTCCGAGCCAAGAAGGTAAGTGCGGCGCCCCGACTGGCGCCGGTATGCCGAAGGCAGCTGATTCTGCGTCCTTCTCTTCCTCCTCCTCCTCCTTTTCGATTTCCTTTTCCTTCTCCTCCTCCCCCTCCTCATCAGCATCATCTTCTTCATCTCCTCCTTCCCTCCCTTTCTCTGTCTGTCTGTGTGTCTGTGTGTCTGTTTGTCTTGCTCACTCTCGCTCTTGTTGTCAACACTGTCCGGAGTAGAAGCTAGACCGCTTAACGAAAGTAACAAAAATGAGCATTTTTTTCGATTTCATGACATCACTAATAAATCTTACTTCCTATTTTGCTAGATTGATATGAAATTCAAAACAAGTGTGCAAGCAAGGAGACTATCCTGTTGGTATTGCAACACCCCAAGAAAGAAAGAAAAAAAAAAACGAAAAAAAAATTCTTGTTAGTGTAATAAAGATCAGGGTTCATGTATTTACATTCTCGACGTAGCTATTCTTGTTCGGCTATGCAAGACTCGTGGCTGTGTAAGTGCCAAAGACAATTTATTTTTGGTTTTGGTGCTTGGTTTTCCCGTAGGATTTCTTTGGTTTGCTTGCCAGTTTGAGGGCATATATACGCACTCATACTCACTAGCATGCTTGCATGTGCACACACGCACTAGCAAACACAGACACATACGCGCGCGCGCACACACATACACACACTCGCACGCACGCACGCACAAACGCGCCATAACACCAATTAAGAGCAGCACATGCAACATTACCACCCCTTGACGGAGAAAACTCATCCTCGCGGGTTCCTCGAAGATAGGGAGGGAAGGGGAAGGGGGAGGGAAGATGGAACGAAGGATGGGGGAGAAGGATAGGTAAGAAGAAGGAAGGGATGAAGGGAAGAAGGGAGGGGGGAAGGACGGATGGATATGGTAATGATGATGGCGCTGGGTGTGGGGAAAGGAAAGGAAAGGGAGTAGATGTTGTGGGGGTGGACTGAAAGGGAGATAAGGATGGCGAAGAGTTGGATGAGGGAGGATGGAAGGGGGCAGAGATGATGGAGGGGGGGGGTAGCTAGGTTGAGAAGCCAGGGACTGGGGTATTAGTGGGGAAGGGGGAGGGAGGAGGGGAGAGGGGCATTGTTTTCCCACGGTCTGGGCGAGGGTGCGTGCGCGTGTGCGTGCGTGCGGGAGGGGCATCTGATGAGACGCGGACTCGGGAAGCAAGAGGGGGAAGCTGACTCTGTTCATGACCCCTTGTGTGACCGACTCTGCGCTTGACCTCTTGACCTTGGGTGATTGGATGGTGATTGGAAGAAGGCGGTGGGGTGTGGTAGACAGGGTGCGGGGAGGGGAGGGTGTAAAGTGAAGGTAGATTGGGTAGATAAAAGTAAAGTAGAGAAGACGAAAGCAGAGTAGGAGTAGTAGAAGGAATAGGAATAGTAGAAGGAATAGGAGTAGTAGAAGAAATAGGAGTAGTAGAAGGAATAGGAGTAGAAGCAGTAGAAGGAATAGGAATAGGAGTAGGGGCAGAAAATTGAGAGACAGCCAGAGAAGAAACAGAATGGAAATGGGAATGGAAATTGGGAGGGGGAATGAGAACGAGGACGTGAAGGGGAAGAGGAAGAGGAAGGGGAAAGGGAAGACGGCAAAAGAAGTTGTAAAATGAAGCGGCAGGTTTATAAATTGGGGGAAACTGAAGAAGAAGAAAAAAACAAGAATGAAAACGGAGGAACAAAAATGCAAGTCAAGGAAATTAATGAAGACGGAGATGACATTACGTGAGAGAGGGGAAAAAGAGAACAAAGGGAAACGGAAAGCGAAAAGGAGGGCGGGAGTGTCTGGGAGGGAAGGGGAGGGTTTGAGTGAGGAGGAGAGAAGGAGGAGAAAGTGAAATACAGAGAGGGAGAAAGTGAAAGTGAAGAGAGAAGTGAGAACAGAGCGAGTGAGTGAGTAATGAGTGAATGAGCAGGCGAGTGAGTGAGCAGGCGAGTGAGTGAGTAAGCGAGTGAGTGAGTGAGCGAATGAGGAGTTTGTTAGCATGCGAGTGAATGAGTATGTGAGCAAGCGAGCGAGTGAACGAATTAAGAGAGAAGAAAGAAGAGAAAGAAAAAGTGAGTGAATTAATAAACTAATAAATAACACACAGAAAGAAAGAGAAAAGAGAGACACGAGAGAGAAAACCGAGAAAAGAGAGAGTTTGCTTTCCTTCACGGCCGCAGTACGCCATAATCACGTTTATGTTTTATGCATTTTATGTTTCCAGCATTGTACTCGCCCCGGTGTTTCACTCGTCGATGCCGGATGCGCGGGTTTCAGACTCGTCGCGCCGGGGTTTCTCTGCCCTTTTTCTCCATTCCCTTTCTGAGTTTTCCTTACAGTTTCTCCTCCCGTATTTTCCTGCGTGCGTTTCTCTACGCGTTTCTTAATTTCGGATCGTTTGAATGTATAAAGATTTTTATTTATTTATTTATTTCCTTTTTTTCTTTATTTCTTTGTTTTCCTTTTCCGGTTTCTCTTTCTTTTATTTCATTTTTTATTTATTTTGTTTTATTTGATCTTATTCTCTCGCTTTGTTCTGTGAAGTTGCTGGGTAGATCAGGACACGCGCGTGGGAAGTCCGATGAAGGAGATGACGTTGGGAAATCGGAGAGTTTAAATGCTCTCCTCCTTTTTCTCCTTATTAATCGTCTTCTCCTTCTTTTTTATTATTATTATTATTAAATTATTCTTCTTTCTTCTTCCTCCTCCTTCTTCCTCTTCCTTTCGTCTTCTCCTCTTCTTCTTAATCGTCGTCTTCTCCTCCTCCTTCTTCATTTTCTTTTTCTCCTTCTTTATTTTCTTCTCCCCTTCTTCCTCTCATTCATCATCTTCCCTCCTCCTCTCCTACCCTTTCATCTTCCTCCTCCCCTCTCCCTACCTTCATCTTCTCCTCTCTCCTCTCTCCCCTTCATCTTCCTCCTCTTCCTCCTTCACCCCCTCATCTTCCTCCTCTCCTTCATCTTCCTCTTCTTCCTCCTTCACCCCCTCATCTTCCTCCTCTCCTTCATCTTTTCATCTTCCTCTTCTTCCTCCTTCCTCTTTTCACTTTTCCGCTTTTTATTTCACTCGTTGCTCTCTGCCGTTCCCTTCCTTTTTTCCTCCCCGTCCTTAATAAGGTGACGTGTCTGCTCAGCTCATCTGCGCACTTTGCTTGTTTGTTTTTAAGACTTTCTTTTCGTTCTCTTCTTGGTATTGCTATTACCCTTCTTCGTTTTCTGTCGTTGTTTTCTCTTGTTCTTCTTTATCTCTCTCCCTTTTCTTTTTGCATTCTGTAGTTCTCTTTTTCTAGTACGCTTATCTGTCTAGTTCTCTTTTTTTTTCTCTGTCTTTTTTATTTCTCTCTCTTTTATTCTCCCCTCTATCTTTTATTCTCCTCTCCCTCTTTTATACTCCTCTCTCTCTCTCTCTCTGTCTATCTGTCTATCTATCTATATCTATATCTATATCTATCTTTCTATATATCTCTCTCTCTCTACTTCTCTCCCACTCCCCCTCCTCTCTTCCTCTATTTTTTATTTCCTCCTAATTTTTCTTCCTACCCTTCCCATCCTCCCTACTTACCTCCTTCCCTCCCTCCCTTCCTCCCTTCCTACCTACTTCTCACCCGCCCTCCCTCCCCCCCCCCTCCCCCCTCCCCCCTCTTCTCTGCCCAGCGTTACTTGACTGACAGTAGACGCTGCACAAACCTTCTAGAAAGATCCGCGTCGAGGCTTTTTCAGACATCCCGGCCGTTAATAATACATTTAATCTTTCGGCGCTCGTTTATGGAAAGGAGATGAAAGCGAAGGAGAAGGAAGAGAAGGAGAAGGAGAAGGAGAAGGAGAGCAAGACGGAAAAGGGAAAAAGAGAAAGGGAGTTGGAGTGGGAGAGGGGTTGTTGGAGCTTGCGCCGTTGCTGTAGTTGTTGCCGGGGTTGTTGGAGTTTGTGAGGGAGGAGATGAAAGGGAAAAGAAGAGCAAGTATAGTAGATGACGAAAGAGTGAGAGGAGATGGAAGTAGGAGGTAGGGAAGAGAGGATCAAGATGGAACATGTAGTGAAGATGCAGGCGAAGGTTCTGGTTTCAGAAGAACGTTTTTAAAAAACATCGTAGTGTTCCAAAAAATATATATATAATGAGAAAAAGATAATAGTATGAAGTATAGACTGTGACTTTCTCAAGGGTCCAATCGCCCTGTTCTGAGGATGACCTCATGGCACTCGGGGCCCGAGGATGTCTTCTCGCCCCGGCCAGCTCCGCTCCGTCGGCCAGCGAGAGGGAGCGGCCGCGCAGATGGCCGGCTCGGTTTCAGCAGACTTCCCCGAATCGAGATGGTTTCATAACACGACTCCGGTGCCTGGGCGGCGGGGGCGGGCGGGGCGGGGGGGCGGGAGGGGCGGGGCGGGCTCTTGCAACTAGAAGCAGTTCTTTCCGTGTATGTACACATGCAAACATTCATGCGTAAACATGTACACAGGTGTGCGCAAAGGGATGCATGTCTTGCGTATATTTGATACACACATACATGCATACATGCGTATATGCGTACATAAACACTTTTTTCTGTCTAACACATACAAACGTAGGCCTAGGTGAACGGTGCTGTTTCCATGCACGATGGAAAGGGAACGGAATGGAACTGACCGGAACGCAACGGAAGGGAACGGCTTGGAACTGACCGGAACGCATCGAAAGGGAACGGCTTGGACCGGCGCGAGGCAGGAGGGAGAAGGGGGCGAAGGAGGCAGACGTCGGGCGAGGCGTGGGCGGCGCACGTGATGCCCGGCGCTCTGCTTGACGGGGGCGCCGCGGGAGGTCAGGCACTGGGCGCGGACTCACGTGGCTGCGGAGAGAGCGCCTCGCCCTTCGTTTAGCAGCCACCGTATGCGCGCAGGCCAGGCACGCACGCATACACAGAGATTTGCATGATGTTACATACACACACGCGTGCACCTACACGCACACGCAACCTCTTTTTGCCCCCCCCCCCCCTCACTTTAACTCCAACTGACACACCGCACTTAAGTTCTCCCACTTTCGCTCGTTTACTTTTCCTTTTGCTCTTGCTTTCTCTCGTTTTTTCCCTCCCCTCTTCTCTTCTCTTGGCTTTGATATGCTGTGCTAGGCTTTTCTCTTCTATTTTTTAGCTTTTATTTTCTGCTCTACTCGATTCTACTCTACTTTTCTCTGGCCATCTCTTTTTTTCTCTTGTCCTGTCCTCTCCTCTCACATCACCTCTTCCCCCTTCCTTCCCTTCCTGCCTTCCTTCCCACACCTCTCCTCTCCTCCCCTTCCTTCCTCTTTCCTCCCCACCTCTCCTCTCCTCTTCATTCCCTCATATCCTCTCATATCCCTTCATACCCCCTCCCCCCTCTCCTCATATCCTCTCATATCCCCTGTTCCCCCTCCCCTCCCCTTCCCTCCCCTCCCCTCCCCTCCCCTCCCCTCTCACCCCTTTGTTGGAGGGAGTAAAGCGTCATCATGGATGTGTGTTTTTTTTTAAGGAAAAGGAAATTACTTTTGATGCTGAGCGTCGGCCATTTAATGTATGGTATGTGCAGTAGAGCGGACGATGATACATAGATTAATGAATAGATAGATGAATAGATTGAGATAATAAGAGATAAAGAAGGAAGGAAAGAGAGAGAGAATGAAAAGGTAAAGATAGAGTGAGAAGATAAGCTTGCTCGTCACGTGTCTTGTGGAAGGGGGAACGCGTGCGTGTGTGTGTTTGGGAGGAAGAGGGGGAGGGGGAGGGGGGAGGCGTCTCCAGACACACATGCTTCGAGTCAAGGTTTTCTCTTCTTGGCAGTCAGCGGGTCTGGTGGGGATGGGTTGGGGGTGGAGGGGAAATGAGGCGGTGAGGAAGGTGAGGGATGGTGAAGGAGGAAGGAGAAGTGAGGGGTAAGGGGAAGGGGAAATGGGAAAGGGAAGTGGAGGGAGAGGGGAAAGGGGAAGGGATATTGGATGGAGATGGAAGAGGGGCGAAGAGGAGGGAGGGGTGGAGAGAGAATGGGAGAACGAGACCATGGTGGGTAGGATAGAAGATGGATGAGACGGCGAGGGAGGATGAGGAACGCGTGGCAGTTGGAGGGAGATGATACAGATGAGGAAGAGGAATAACGGAAAGGAAATAAGAGAAACCCGAGTACGCAGGATGAGTTGGTTCATAATGGAGGGAAAGTGGAGAGGGGAGGGGGAGGGGGCTGAGGGGAGAGGAGAAGGGTTGGTCGGGGGGGGGGGTGCTGAAGGGAGAGGGAGGGGGTTGGTCGGAGGGGGGGTTGCTGAGGGAGAGGAAGGGGGTTGATCGGGGGGGGGGTTGCTGAGGGGAGAGGAGAAGGGGGTTGGTCGGGGGTGAGGTGCTGAGGGGAGAGGAGAAGGGTTGGTCGGGGGGGGGTACTGAGGGAGAGAGAGGGGAGGTTGGTCGTGGGGGGGGGGGTCGAGGCATGAGTACGACCGAAATTGTCAACAGTGTGCTTGTCGTGGTCAGCTCTCTTGTTTTCCCTCAGGTGTGGTATTCTCTGCCCGACTTCCTCATCGTATTCTGTTTGGTGTATTTTGGGTGTAGGTTTCGGTATAGTTGTGTCGGTTGTGGGTGTAGTTGTGTCTGTAGTTGTGTCTGTATTTGTTTTGTTTAGTTGTATTTTGTTTATTTGTTTGTCGATTTGTTTAGTTCAGCGACGTGTGGAAAAACGAGGTCAAACCCAAAGTCTGTGTTGTGGATAAAATCAGAGTGGTGCGAATAATAAGGCTAATTTCAAAAACAACCTATTATCATCCCTTCCCTCTTCTCCATTCATTCCTCTCTCTCCTCCATTTCCCCTCCCCTCTTCTCCATTCATTCCTCTTCTCCCTCCATTTCCCCTCCCCCTCTCCCTCTTCTCGTCTCCTCTGTATCCTCTCTTTCTCTCCTACTCCACCTGTATTCCCTCGCCCTCTCCCTGTTCCCTCTTTTCTCTCCATTTCTCCCTATTTTCTCCTCCTTTCCCTTCCACCCCTTCCGTTCCTCTCCCCCTTTCCACCCCCTCCCTTCCTCTCCCCCTTCCACCTCCACCCTCCTTCTCACCCTTTGTCCTCCCTCTTCTACCCCCTCCCTTCCAATCCCCCCATTACCCCCTCAGTCCCTTTCTTCCTTTCTACCTCCACTCTCTACCCCCTCCCTCCTATCCCCCCTCTTCGACCTCCCCCCTCTCCTCTCCCCCTTCCACCTCCCTCCCTCTCCCCCTTCCACCCTCCTCCCTGTCCACCCCTCCCCTCCCTTCCCCCCTTCCACCCCTCCCTCACACTAGAGGTCATGGCTAAGCCACTTCTGAGGCTTCATATAGGAAGGCCGAGTACCGCGCTGACGTGTGCGGCGGGGCGTGCTCTGCCTCGCGTTATTTATTCCTATATTTGAGTGTCGTGTGCTTGTTTGTACTTGTCTCTTGCTGTCCGTGTTGGTGTCCGTGGGGCTGCCTGATTCTTTCTCTTGCTTTCTCTCTCTCAAGGTCATTTTGTTTGGTTGAGTGCTTTGCTAACGCAAGTTTTTTCATTTGATATTGTTTTTTCGTTCAGTTATAGGTTTTCTGATCTCATTGTCTTCGCACAAAAGGCGCTGTCGGTTTGAATTACGTGTCGGCGACTAATTGTTGAATATTGAATTCGTTTTGGATATAAACTTTATCATGTAATTGGCACGTGGACAATTTTGGCTGCGCGGAGATGTCATTGACCTGGCGGGAGGGAACGGGAGACGAGGTCATTTATTTTTTTTCCGAAGGTCCCGGGATTTATTCGAAATCGTTAGTGGATTTTGCAAAAGTGACCTCTCCCTAGACATAGGTATGTGCTGTCGAAGGAAATTGAGGATGAGGTCGTCTTACGAAGAGTGAGAGAGTGAGAGAGTGAGAGTGAGAGTGAGTGAGAGTGAGAGTGAGAGTGAGAGTGAGAGTGAGAGTGAGAGTGAGTGAGAGTGAGAGTGAGAGTGAGAGTGAGAGTGAGAGTGAGTGAGAGTGAGAGAGTGAGAGAGTGAGAGTGAGTGAGAGTGAGTGAGAGTGAGAGTGAGAGTGAGAGTGAGAGAGTGAGAGTGAGAGTGAGTGGAGAGAGTGAGGAGTGAGAGTGAGAGTGAGAGTGAGAGAGAGTGAGTGAGAGTGAGAGTGAGAGTGAGAGTGAGAGTGAGAGTGAGAGTGAGAGTGAGAGTGGAGAGTGAGAGTGAGAGTGAGAGTGAGAGTGAGAGTGAGAGTGAGAGTGAGAGTGAGAGAGAGAGAGAGAGAGAGAGAGAGAGAGAAGAGAAGAGAGAGAGAGAGAGAGAGAAAGAGAAAGAGAAAGAGAAAGAGAAAGAGAGAAAAAGAGAAAGAGAAGAGAAGAGACGGGAGAAGAGAAGAGACGGAGAAGAGAAGAGAAGAACGAGAAGAGACGGGAAAGAGAAGAGACGGAGAAGAGAAGAGACGGAGAAGAGAAGAGACGGAGAAGAGAAGAGACGGAGAAGAGAAAGACGGAGGAGAAGAGACAGAGACGGAGAAGAGAAGAGACGGAGAAGAGAAGAGACGGAGAAGAGAAGAGACCGGAGAGAGAAGAGACGGAGAAGAGAAAGACGGAGAAGAGAGAGAGAGAGAAGAGACGGAGAAGAGAAGAGACGGAGAAGGAGAGACGGAGAAGAGAAGAGACGGAGAAGAGACGGAAAGAGCGGGGAAGAGAGGGGAGAGAAAAGAATGTAAAAAAAGATAGAGAGCAGTGAGAAAAGGAGGATTGTGAGGAAGAGGGCACGTCCTCTGGAAGGGATTGATCAAAGAGCCATCATAGGCACCGGCCGATTGAGCCTGGGAAGGGCGCCAGAGGGCAGTGGGTGTGTGTGTGGCATCCCGGAGTGGGAGAGCCACCACCTCCTTGGCACCAGTCGACGCTCAGATCAGGGCAAGGGACGGGGAGGGTACGTCAGGGCGGGAGGAGGGACGTTCGGGGTGGATCGGAGTGGGTACGCGGGTAGCTGACCTGTGTTTGAAGTAGAGGCGATGGGTGGGGAGGACGAAAGGGTGGGATGGATAGACGGCAAATATCACAGGAGTAGATCATGCGGACGAGGCAAAGTTATTGGATTCTGTTGCCATTTTCAACTTTCTCTCTCTCTCTCTCTCTCTCTCTCTCTCTCTCTCTCTCTCTCTCTCTCTCTCTCTCTCTCTCTCTCTCTCCTCTCTCTCTCTCTCTCTCTCTCTCTCTCTCTCTCTCTCTCTCTCTCTCGACGTCTATATCTGGGGAATACGTGTTAGAGAGAGAAGGGGAAGGGGAGAAGAAGGAGATGGGGAGTGGGTAGATGTAGGGAGGAGAGGTAGATGGTAATACGGGATTGGCTTAGACGGTGGCAGAACCTTTGAACCTGCCTGCGAGTCTGCCATCGAACCCATCAGGCGTGAAATTTCAATGAAAGTTAAAACGAGTGAGGAGGGAAGGAGGGAGGGAGGGAGGGAGGGAGGGGTGGTGGTGGCTTGCTGAGGAAGTGGGTGGGTGAGAGAGGGAAGGAGAAAGAAAGATGCAGGGAGGGAGGAATGGAGAGGAGAGAGAGAGAGAGAGAGAGAGAGAGAGAGAGAGAGAGAGAGAGAGAGAGAGAGAGAGAGAGAGAGAGAGAGAGAGAGAGAGAGAGAGAGATAAGAAAGAAAGAAAGGAAGGCATAAAAAGGAAAGAGAGAAAGAAGATGAGAGAGGGAGCGTCTCACCAGGGTACAGAACTCGCGAGGTGATCATTCGTCGCGAGTCGTTTCGGCGCCATTCAGAAGCTTTACGTAAATGTCTGGCAGGCGCCGCGGGTTGACCGGGGTGGGGAGGGGGTGATAGGAGGCGGGGTAGGGTGGTATTGAGGGAGTGGAGAATTCAGGGGAGATGGTTTGTGACGGAGTTTTGGGGGGAAGGGGAGAGGGTTGGGGAGTTCAGGGGAGGTGTTGTCGCCAGGCGCAGGAGACCCCACCGGGACTGCGCAGTTGGAGGGGCCCTCCTCGCCAAGGCCGCCGAAGGGGAGTTCCTGAGTGTCCTCTTCGTGTTCACCTGCAGTAAGGGCTCGGTGTCGGCTCTCCGCGTCTTGGTCCTCCTTTCGCTCTCATTCTCTTTCTCTCACTCTTACTCTTTCGATGTCTTGTTATATCGCTCTTTCGTCCATTCACTCAGTCACTCGCTTTCTTGCGTTTTCGTTCTTTCGTTCTCACACTCTTGCCATTTTGCTCACTTTCCCTCTCACCTCTTCGCTCTTTTTCACTCTTTTGCTCTCTCGCTCTTTTACGCGAGGAGGAGTGGGTATTTTTGATCCCATTTAGTTTGAAGATTTTTGGCAATTGTTGAGAAAGTTTTTTTTTTATTATTGCCTTTTTATCATTATTATCATTGTTGTTGGAGTAGTAGTAGTATAATGTTAGTGTTGTATTGGGTAGGAGTAATGGTAGTAATAGGTGTAATAGTTCCCTCCCTGTCCATTGCACCACCTCCCCTTCCCCCCATCATCCCCTTTCCCCCCACCCTCCTCCTCCTTTTTTGTTAGGGTTTTACTTCTTTTCCTTCTTCGTTTCCTCATCCACCTCCTCCTCCTCCTCCACCACCACCTTCCTCCTCCTCCTCCTCCCTCCTCCTCCTCCTCCTCCTCCTCCTCCTCCTCCTCCTCCTCCTTCTCCTACCACCTCCTCCTCTCCTCCTCCTCCCTCCTCCACCACCTCCCTCCTCCTCCACCACCTCCCTCCTCCACCCTCCTCCCACCTCCTCCTCCTCTCCTCCTTCCCTCACCATCTCCTCCTCCTCCTCCTCCTCCTCCCCACCTCCTCCTCCTCCTCTCCTCCATCCTCCTCCTCCTCCTCCACCTCCTCCTCCTCCTCCACCCTCCCTCCTTCTCCTCCTTCGCCACCTCCTCCTCCTCCTCCGCCACCTCCTCATCTTCAGCACCACCACCTCCACCTTCTCCATCTCCACCACCCCTCCCCCCGAGAGGTTTATTTCGAGAGTCCTCGAGGAAGAATCGGGTAAAGCATCAAAGGGTTGACGAGGTTTATTACACGGGCGCTAAAATTGCCTGATGCTACGGAAATAACTACTGAAGTGGGGCGGGGGGAGGGGGGGGGATGGCAGATCAAGACGTAAATTGGTTGGACGCGGTTTGGAACTTTTTTCTTTTCTTTTTTTTGCCGTTCGGTTGTTTGATTGTGGTTGGCTGCTTTTTATCTCTTTTGGTTGTTCAGTTGTTGATTGGACTTTTTTCGGTTGTTGATTGGACCTTTTTTCGGTTGATTGGATTTTTCGGTTGTTGATTGGACTTTTTTTGTTTGGTTGGTTGATTGGACCTTTTTTTCGGTTGTTGATTGGACCTTTTTTGTTGAT
Source organism: Penaeus vannamei (assembly GCF_003789085.1). Lineage (NCBI taxonomy): Eukaryota > Metazoa > Arthropoda > Malacostraca > Decapoda > Penaeidae > Penaeus > Penaeus vannamei. The sequence goes on from NW_020869222.1 coordinate 247,352, forward strand.
TGACCTTTTTCGGTGTTGATTGGATTTTTTCGGTTGTTGACCTTTTTTCGGTTGTTGATTGGACCTTTTTTCGGTTGATTGGTTGTTGATTGGAATTGGACCTTTTTTCGGTTTGATTGGACCTTTTTCGGTTGATTGTTATCGGCTGTGATTTGGAAGAATTTTTATTTCGGATGTCGTTCGGCTGTTGATCTCGAAGCTTCGAATTTGCTTTTGGTTCGTTTTTGTTGGGGTCGGAAGGGGAGAAGGGGTGGGGGGGGAGGTGCTTGGTGTGACCTTACGCGGGAAAAAGAAAACTGAATTGAAAAGAATCGAATAAATGACGAATGTACGGAGAGGGAAATTCTGTTCATGTCGAAAGAAAGGAGAAATGAATACGGGAAGAAAGCGCCTAAATGAAACAGCATTGAAGAATGTGAAACAAAAACAAGAAAATTAGAAAAAAAGACAAAAGGGAATAATGCATAGAGGAGAAAGAACGAATCTCGTGTTCCTTGAGAAGAAAAATAGAAAAAAAGGGAAAGAAGGTACAACAGAAGTAGAAGGAATCACTTGTTTGTAAGAAAAAAAAGAAAAGAAAAAATGAAATTTTGCACAAATTAGAAAGAATGAATCACTTGTAACAGAAAAAAAGTCGAAAATGCAAAACATAGAATGAATCACTTGTAACTAAAGAGAACGAAAAACATAAGTAACTAGAGAAAAAAAGAAAGAATAATCACATGTTACTAAAGAATAAAAAAGAAAGAATGCGAAAAATAGAAAGGCGGGATTACTTGTTACCAGGAGGGATCCAGGGCAGAAAAAAAAATCGAAAATGCAAAACATAGAAAGAATGAATCACTTGTAACTAAAGAAAAAAAATGTAGCTAAGGAAAAAAAAGGAAGAGAGACGGGATTACTCGTTACCAGGAGGGATCCAGGGCAGAAAAAAATCGAAAATGCAAAACAGAAAGAATGAATCGCTTGTAACTAAAGAAAAAAATGTAACCAAGGAAAAAAAGCAAGAGAGACGGGATTACTTGTTGCCGGGAGGGACCCAGGGCGTGAAGGGGAGGCGGAGAGGGCAGAAAGGGAGGCGGCGGCGACGGCGGGCGGCGCTTACGCAACCGTCATTATCCTGAGGGTGGCGGCTGCGGGGCGAGGGCTCTGAGAGGGAGAGGGAGGAGGGCGTGTGAGGGTGTGAGTGTAGGTGTAGGAGGAGGGAGGGGGGTAGAGGAGAGTGGGGAGGGTGTGGTGTAGGGGTAGGTGATTGAAAGGTGGAGGTAGGGGGGGGTGTAGGAGTAGAAGATTGGAAGGGTTAGGTAGAGCGGGGAGGGTGTGGGTGTAGGAGTAGATGGGAAGGGGAGGGAGAGGGGGAAGGGGTGTGAGGGTGTGGGTGTAGGAGTAGATGGGAAGGGGAAGGGTGTGAGGGTGTGGGTGTAGGTGTAAGAGAAGGGAAGGAGAAAAGGGAGAGGGGGGAGGGAGTGTGATGGTAAGGGTGTAGGCACGGACAAGACCTCTAGGACACATCGGGTATGTGGCGTCTCGGTTTGGGGTGAGTGAGGGAGGGGGAGGGTGTGGTGTGGGTGTGGGTGTGTTTGGGTGTGGGTGTGGGTGTGGGAGGGTGTGGGTGATTGTAAGTGTATTTTCGAGTGAGCGAATGAGTGCAGATGGTGACATAGAATGTGTGAGTGAGTGTGTATGATATGGAGACACTTTTGAGTATAAAAAATAAACATACATATGCACGCACGCAATGCGCATAACTGCACAAGCATATATGAATATAGACTGTATTTTGTGTACTGTGTGTGTGTGTGTGTGTGTGTGTGTGTGTGTGTGTTGTGTGTGGTTGTGTGTGTGTGTGTGTGTGTGTGTGTGTGTGTGTGTGTGTGTGTGTGTATCTTTCCGTTTGTCTGTATGTGTGCCTGCTTGTGCCTTTGCATCTGTATCTGTATCATGACTCAGTGCATATTATTCTGCCTTGCAAGCTCATAACGAGACCGTGCAGCGACTGGCTGAGACGAAGACGATAAGAGGGCATCACAAGCAGACCAGGAGGGATAGCCGGCGAGGGGAAGAATTGAGAGAGAGAGAGAGAGAGAAGAGAGAGAGAGAGAGAGAGAGAGGAGAGAGAGAGAGAGAGAGAGAGAGAGAGAGAGAGAGAGAGAGAGAGAGAGAGAGAGATGAGTAATTTCAGGGTATGAAGAAGAATAAGGAATAAATTAAAGGAGGAAGCCAGAGAGAGAGAAAAGAGGCAAGCAGACGACCCCGAAAGGAAAAATTTTAAACAAGACGGGGGGGGGGGGGGCTAAAAATGACCTTGGGCGCCTAAGGAGCGACGCCACTCGCGCACTCCCATCAGTTTTGCTTTTGCTCTGCACCGCCGAGATGAGGGAGAGGGGGTGGAAGGAGGAGAGAGGAGGAGGAGAATGAAAGGGAGAGTGGAGGAAGGCGGAAAGGAATAGGGAAAAGAGGGGATGGAGGGTTGGGTAGAGAAAAGAAAAGAAGAAGGATAAGGGAATAAAAGGGAGGGGGAGAAAGCCGAAAAGTGGGAGAAGAAAGACGAGGGAGAAGGAGGAGAGAAATACGGAGAGAGGGTAGGGGTAGGGAGAGGAGGAGAAGGCGGGAGGGAAGGGGGGAGAGAAGGAGACTGATATGGAATGAGTGAATAAATTAGTGGATAATGGAATGAGGGAAGGGCTTAGGAGGAAAAAATATGAACAAAAAGGGAAAAGCAATTAAGGATGTAAATGTAATTACAGAGCACGTAAAATAACCCCGGCGAATTCATCGTGTTAACATTTCCTATTTGCCTTGTCTTCATTTTAGATTTTAGTTTTCCATAGGATGTGTGTGTGTATGTTTATATATATATATATATATATATATATATATATATATATATATATATATATATATATTAGATACATAAATATTGTATATTAAATATATATTGAATTTATAATGCATATTAAATATATATTGAATTTATAATGCATATTAAATATATATTGAATTTATATTTAATATATGAAAATGATGATAATGTTTTGGTACACTTATTATTGTTTATATTAATTGTATGATTTGCGATTAATGTTTATAAATAATTTTGCGTCTTCAATCGGATGGACTCCTGTAATTAATAATTTTCCCTTTTCTATTTCCAGGTAAGTTCAAGTGAAGTGGCAACGTGACTGAGTAGGTTACTGGTACACAGGTAAGCGACGCGACGGGGTCAGTTGCGTGTACATGTAAGGTGCAGGTAGAAAGTGGACATCAGTACATCTATGGGAATGTACAGACAGACACAGACGGACGGACGGACGGACACAGACAGACAGACACAGACAGACAGACACACAGACAGACAGACACAGACATTCAGACAGACAGACAGACTGTCTGACTCCTTCCCCCTCCGCTCTTTCCATCTCGCTCTCCACCACTCGCTGGGCGTCGGCGGCGGCGGTGAACCGATGGCGGAGGGCGACACTCACTCCGGAGAGAGAGAGAGCGAGGGCGGCCGAGCTTAGCTAGTAATCATGTTGTAATTGCATTGTGGGAGATCTCATTGGCAGGATTTGAAGGGGAGGAGCTGTGGTGGTGAGTGAGGGAGTGTGTGGGTGAGTGTGGGTGAGTGAGGGAGTGTGTGTGTGTGTTTGAGGGAGTGTGTGTGTGTGTGTGAGGGAGTGTGTGTGTGTGTGTGTGTGTGTGTGTGTGTGTGTGTGTGTGTTGTGTGTGTGTGTGTGTGTGTGTGTGTGTGTGTGTGTGTGTGTGTGTGTGTGTGTGTGTGTGTGTGTGTGTGTGTGTGTGTGTGTGTGAGGGAGTGTGTGTGGTGTGTGTGTGTGTGTGAGGGACTGTGTGTGTGTGTGGTGAGTGGAGTGTGAGTGAGTGAGTGAGTGAGTGAGTGAGTGAGTGAGTGAGTGAGTGAGTGAGTGAGTGAGTGAGTGAGTGAGTGAGTGAGTGAGTGAGTGAGTGTGTGTGAGTGTGTGTGTGTGTGTGTGTGTGTGTGTGTGTGTGTGTGTGTGTGTGTGTGTGTGTGTGTGTGTGTGTGGTTGTGTATGTGTATGTGTGTGTATGTATGTGTATGTGTATGTAAGTGTAAGTGTAAGTGTAAGTGTGTGTGTGTGTGTGTGTGTGTGTAAGGAAGGTCTGAGCTTATGCGGAAGAGCAAGAAGTGAGGAAATCGAGCCATGAAGATGCTTTGTGGAACAACGGCGACGGATTCCCTTATCCGATTTAGGACTATTCGCGGATTCGCTTCAGGGCAGAATCAAGAATATATTGTTCTTTTTCTTTTTTTTTCTTCTTCTCGATTTTCTTTTTATACCATTGCACTTGGATGTTGGGAGGAGGAGAGAGATGTACAGGGGATCGAGTAGGGGGGAGAGGAGGCGAGGAAGGGGGGGGGGGAAGAGGGGAGAAGGGGAAGGGAGAAGCAAGAGGGAGAAGGAAGAAGGAACGGGAACGGGAGAACAGGGGGAAGGGAGAAGTGTAATAAGGGAAGAAGTTGGAGGGAGACGGAGAAGGAGAGCCGTGGGCGAAGAGGAGAGAGAAGATGTGAAAGAGAAAGAGAGAGGGGGTGGGAGAGGGGCGGCGGTCTGGGCAAGTGAGTGAGAGAGAGAGAGAAAGAGAGAGAGAGGTGGTGTGTGTGTGTGCGTGCGTGGCGCGCGTGATGTGTGTGTGTGTGTGTGGTGTGTGCGTGCGTGCGTGCGTGCGTGCGTGCATGCGTGTGTGTGTGTGTGTTCGTGAAAATAAAGATAAAGCTAAAACTAAAGATCAAAAGGTTACGAGAGACGCAACACGGGAACGCACGAGGAGAGAAACAGAAGAGACAATGGGAGGGAAGTGAGAGGAAAAGTGAATTCGGAAACGAAATCGAAGGTGACGGAATCAGCTGAAGGACCGGTACAGCTGGACTTGCACCGTTGAAAGCAGGTGGGCGGCGGAGGGAAAAGATGAAAGTTGGGCGTGGGTGGGAGGCGAGGGAGGGATGGCGAGGGTGGTGATGGTGGTGATATTTGGGATGATGGTGGTGGTGGTGATGAGACTGGTTGTGGTAATGAGAGTGGTGGTTGTGGTGTTGAGGGGGTGTTGGTAGTACTAATGAAGCTGATGTAATTGTGGTGATAAAAAATATGAATGTTGGATGTGAGTGGGTGGTTGTGATAGTATGGGTAAGCAAGGAGAAATAGTGATGATGGTGAGGGGTATGCTTAAGGGCAAGAAAAGAGAAGGAAAATGAGGATAGAACCAAGAAGATACACCTTGTTTTGCTTGAAAGGGAGACGGAAAAAAAGAGGAAGAGGGAAATAAGAAGGACGAGAGAGGGAGAGAGATGTAACAAAAATATTAAAGAAAAGGGAGATGGAGAAAATGAGGAAAACAGAAGAGAGATGATAACCTGACGACAGATACGAACATAAACAGGAGACATGAAGACATAAACAGAAACGAGCGCAAACACAAACGTAGAACCTAACACAGGCATACACACACATACACACACGCACGCACGCACACGTACACACACGCGCACGCACGCACACGTACACACACACACACAACACACGCACACACACACACACACACACACACACACACACACACACACACACACACACACACACACACACACACACACACACACACACACACACACACACACACACACACACACACACACACACGTACACACACACACACACACACACACACACACACACACACACAACACACACACACACACACACACACACACACACACACACACACACACACACACACACACACACACACACACACACACACACACACACACACACACACACGTACACACACACGTACACACACACACGTACAACACACACACGTACACACACACACACGTACACACACACACAGTACACACACACACACACGTACACACACACACACGTACACACACACACACGTACACACACACACACACACGTACACACACACGTACACACACACACACACACACACACACACACACACACACACACACACACACACACACACACACACACACACACACACACACACACACACACACACCACACACATATAAACCCCACAGCGAGAGAAGCGATGCCCAAACGAACCCCCAGGGAACGGAGAAGCATCTTGAGCCTGACCAAAGTGGGGGTTGGTAGTGGGGAGGGGGGAGGGGTTCTTGGCACCCCCTCGAAGGTCCTTGATCCGCCAGGCCCTGGGAAGGTGCTCTTTAAAGGGGGCGAGGGTGGCGGTCCACACATGGTTTTGTTTTGTTTTTGCTTTTTTTTTTTTTTTAGTTTTTTTTTATTGTGTTGTGTTGGTTTGCCAGAAATGTGCTTGAATGGCGTGTGTGTCTTGGCTAGTTTGGTTATGTTCGTTTGTTTTTAGGTTTGGTGGAGAGACTTTCGTTGTTATTTTTTAATTGTGTGTTGTTGATAATTTGTGATATGTTTATTATATGTATATTGTATGTGTATATAGACATGTTCATTTATGTATTTGTCACTGGGTTTTGGTGTTGTTATTATGTTGATATCTTTCGTTGTTGCCCGATACAAGGTGAGAAGTTAATAATGTTACCAGTTAGTCCTTTAAATAACTATTTTTAAAGGTCAGACTATTAAGTGCATTGGGAGTACTGTTGGTGTTTGGGTTCCTCATGAACCGGCGGAGGAGATGACCTGCAGTTGCGTACTACTGTGTGATCACATCTTACGTAAATAGGGTGGAATGAGTACACGTGCACTGACGGCTGGCAGACATTCACATGGTTGAGGATGGGAGAGAGAGGGGAGAGGAAGGTTGGGGTTTGTAGGGGGTAGGGTGGGGAGGAGGGAGGGGCGGAAGAGGGGGGTTGTGATGCGTGGGAGATATCTCTTGCTTCGTCATGTCACGTTTCCTTCTCTCTCTCTCTCTCTCTCTCTCTCTCTCTCTCTCTCTCTCTCTCTCTCTCTCTCTCTCTCTCTCTCTCTCTCTCTCTCTCTCTCTCTCTCTCGACCTCTTAGTCTTCTTCTTACCTTTCCTTTCCTTCCTGACCTCTTATCTTCGGTTTTTGTGTTCGTCTTTATCTCCCTCGTGCTCTCACTTTTCACTTCACTCACTCACTCACTCACTCACTCACTCACTCACTCACTCACTCACTCACTCACTTCACTCACTCACTCACCCCACCACACCACCCACCCCACTCATCCACCACCTTCTCCCTTCTTCCTCTCCCTCTGCCTCATATCACCTCTCACTTTCCTCAACCTTAACCTCATATTGTACTCACACTTGACCTCGTGGGCCTCGATGCTGAGTCGAGCCTTTCAGATACACCTCACTGCTCTCCTCTCTCCGTTTTTCTTTGCTTCTTCCTCTGTGTCTTCTTTCTTCTGTATATTCCCTATTTTCTCCATATTATTATAATTATGATAATAATGATAATAATAATAATTATTATTATTGTTGGTGTGTGTTGTTGTTGCTGTTGTTGTAATTCTCCTCCTCCTTCCTCTTCCCCTCCACCCCTCCTCTTCTTTTTCTTCTTCTTCTCTTCCCCCCTTCCTCCTCCTCTTCCTACTCCTCCTCCTCTCTTTCCTCCCCTCCTCCTCTTCTTCCTCCCCCTCCTCTCTTCTTCCTCCCCTTCCTCCTCCTTTCTTCCTCCTCTCCTCCTTTCCTTTTCCTCCCCCTCCTCCTCCTCCTCCTCCTCCTCCTCCTCCTCTTCCCCGTCTTCTCCTCCCCCTCCCCCCCTCCTCCTCTTCCTCCTCCTCCTCTCCTCCTCCTCCTCCTCCTCCTCCTCCTTCGCAACGGCACCGTCATTGTTACTACGTATCTTCAGTGCAACTTAATTTGTGGAAATCCGTAACGCTCTCCCACGTCGCCGTCACAGAGTAAAGCAGACACGCGTCACACTCTGATGGGGGGGGGCTTGGTGGGGGAGAGAAGGTTGATTTGGCGTAACACATACCCTCCCCCACCCACCCACCAACCCTACTCTACGACCTCCCCTCCTCCTCCTCTTTTGGATCTGTCTCGTCCCCATCCCCCCTCTATCCCTCCTTGATCCATTCCCAGTATCCCTCACAGATCCACCCCCTCCAGCCCTCCACCCTTGTACTCTCCAAGTAATATACTTCTCCCTCTCCCCTCAGAGCCACCCCCTCCAACTCTCCGCCTTTGTACCTCCAAGTAATATACCCCTCCCTCTCCCCATCCACATCCACCCCGCTATCCACCCTCTCCACTCCCCTCCCCCCTCGCCACTTGATCTCGCCGTGAGAACGCGGTTGTCACGGGCG
>NW_020869222.1:258142-260642 GCF_003789085.1 Penaeus vannamei
CTCTCTCTCTCTCTCTCTCTCTCTCTCTCTCTCTCTCTCTCTCTCTCTCTCTCTCTCTCTCTTCTCTTTTCTCTATACATACATACATCATACATACATACATACATACATACATACATACATACATGTATCTCTCTCTCTATCTATCTATATTTATCACACACACACACACACACACACACACACACACACACGTATTTAAAGTTACCTAATGACCCTCCTTCACCTCCATTCCCATATTTCTCCTCTCTGCTGAAGCCTTTTAGGGACGATGGGGATGAAGTCCCTCCACCCTCCCTCCTTCATCCTTCCCCCTCCCCTTCCATTTCCCCTCAACCTGGTGTCTTAATTCCCTCATCTTCCTTATGCTTTGGTCCTTTCACCTTCCCCCAGGTCCTCGGCCTCCTTCTTTGATATATTTTCCTTTTCCTGTCTTTGCTCCCCTCCCTCTGATTTGGTCGTTTCCCCCCTTCCAACTTCCCCAGTCCCCTGCATTTCCTCCTCCCCGTCCCCTTCCCCTGTCCCTTACATCCCCTCCCTCCCTTCCCTTCCCCTCCTCCCTTCCCCCTCCTTTGTTCATGTTATTATTATCGTTATTATCCTCATCCTTATAATTAGCGCAATAACGACATCATCAACATTTAGCAACAACGAAAAAATAAGGCAAACACGATAAATATTAAGAAATGTCTTAAAAAGAAGAGCAAATTCCACACCTAACCCTGCCAACCCCCTGCCACCTGGGTGCAAGGAGCAGCAGGTGTTAAAAAAGTGCCTGGTGGAAGGGATAGCAGGGGGGGGGATAGGAAAGTAAGGTAGGTGGTAAGGTAGGAAGGGAGAGAGGTAGGTGGTAGGGAGAGGGAGGGTTAGGATGGGTAGGAGTAGTAAAGGATAGGACAGGGGTAAGGAAAGGAAAGGTGAGGGCATGTGTAAGGTAGGATGGGTAGGATAAGGTAGGATGGATGGCAGTAGGGATTAGGGTAGGGTGGGGTTATGGGTAGAGGTAGCTTAGGGGATGGCAGTGGTAGGGGTAGGGGTGAGGAGGCAAGACGGTCGCACCTGTGGTATTCGACGCACCTGTTGACACGGCTGCTGTGGGCGGTTTAGGGGCAGGAGGAATGAATGAGGAAAATTGGTGCGCGTGGGGGAGGGGTGGGTAGTGGGAGTCAATCATACGCTATTGAGTGAACGCGAGTGAGTGGCTGCGGCGAACACTTTAAAAGAGGGATAAACTGCGAAATTGATAAGGGAGCGGTGAGGGAATCGCAATATCAATAGAGAAATGGACAGGCGATGTGTCGAAAACTATGAGGTTAATGAATAGGTCAGTCATATGAGGAGTTAATGTATGAGAGAGAGAAAGACAAGAGACAAAGAGACAAAGATAGAGATGTTAATAGAAATAGATACAGAGACTGAAACAGAGAACCCGTGGGACCTTCAAACAAGAACAAACAACCAAATATACATACAAGAGGAAAGGGGTCACCGGGAATCAACAGTTGCCTCGCCGGAAAGCGTCCCTAGATTTGGGTCCGCGCGGGAGAAGATATGGGAGGAGAAGGAGACAAAGAAAGATGGGAATGAGAAATAGAATGGCAAAAAAAACGTGCGTCCTTGGCCCAATTTTTTGGCGAATCGGGGTCACTCGACGGATCTCGGTCGGTTCCTCTCTTTGTGAAAGGGGACTGTGATGAATATATGTATTTTTTCATGCTTTTCCTCATTCTCTTTCGGCGGTTATTTCCCTCCATCGCACTTCGATTTCGTATTTTCCTCCTCTCTGGTTATCACCCGATTTCTTCCTTTTGTATTAGGGAAAAGGAAAATTAAGAAAATACCAAAGATAACCACAGGCGGCTCTTCCGTAGACGATAGGCAGCCCCGCGCTTTTGCTCCTGGAATGGAAAACCGTTCATCGTTTCTCAGACGTCTTCCGCCGTTCGCCGTTCAGGGATGGAAAAGGGGGAGAAGGAAATGGAGAAAGTTACGATAGAGATGGGAAAAGAGCAAAAGCAAGAGCAAGAGTAAGAGACAGGGAAAGAGGAGGAGACCTGGTCGGAGGACAAGAGCAAAAGAAAGAGGATGAGATAGAGAAAGAGGGGAAAGAGAAGGAAAAAAGCAGGAGAAAGAATGAGCAAGAACAAGAGAAGTAATAGAAAAAAAGGGAGTGACCTGGTTGGAGGATAATTATTCGTAGCACACCTGATGCTCTGAAATACTGCCCCGTCTTGTCCATCTTTTCTTATCATAGCAGTGCATTATGCATGTATGTATGCATATGTATATGTGTGCAAGTGTGCGTGTGCAAGTGTGTGTGTGCGCGTTTGCATGTACGTTTACCTGTGCGTGTGCGTGTGTCCGTCTGTCTGTATGTCCGTCCGTCCGTATTTTTTCATTAGTTTACTCACTTGGTAAAATCCATTTACATATTCACGCAGATAATTCCTCAGTCACCACCTACCCTCGCAAACCCAATTATCCCATTTGAGATACGAGA
>NW_020869222.1:265642-278142 GCF_003789085.1 Penaeus vannamei
CTGGCTACGCCCGAAGACAGCCCGCCCAGCCCTCCCGCGTCCAGGCTCTCGCTCACGCCTCTGCTGAGTGCCGCCTCTAGCACCTCGGTGTCCCCGATCTGCACGCCGTACTCCCCGTCGGGCACTCCGACGGCGCCCTCGGGCACGCCATTCTCTCCCCGGGTACCCGGCAGCGCCCGCGGCACTCCCTTCTCCCCCATAGGCACTCCGTTCTCCCCTTCGGGGTCGCCCTCGGGCGAGCGGAGTCCTCCGGGCGAGAGGGAGAGTGCGCCGCCCTCGGAGGGCGAGGAGGCCGGGGCATCTGACGATGCAGTAGCCATGAGCGCTGCAAGGGCGGCGAGTCCGCGCGTGGAGGCGGCCACCTCGCTCGCCCCCGCGGGCCCCCCTGCCAAGGCTCGGACGCAGAAGCCCCGGAGTGCCGCTGCAGGTGGCGATGGCGACGCCGGCGCCGAGAGCGCCCCGCCGCCAATGAAGGTGCCGGAAAAGCCGCCCGGGCGCCCAGCGGCGCCGCCCAAGACCATGGCAGACTTCTCCCGGGAGCTGGGGGAAGCCATGTCGAAGCTGGACGACCAGCGAGGCTTCCTGTTCCAGGAGGCCACGCCGCTCCTGCGCGAGGAGGAGGAGCCGTCCTCCTTGCCGTACACCAGGCTGCAGGTACTCCTCCTTCCTCCACGCCCTTCCCTTGCGGCGCCAAAGGATAATTGGCCTCGGGTCTCCGTTTGATGAAGACACCTGTTGACCCCTACGGTGGGGGAGGGGCGTGGCAGACATTCAAATTAGTCCGTTCAAATTCGTCCGTTGTTATGGTTTAATTTCCTGATGGTTTCACTTTCGAGCAATTAGATCTGCATCCACCATTGTCTAGTTCAGAAGTCAGAATGGACCGTATTATTTCAAGACGTGCGATTTATCGGCGTCTCTCCGTTTGAATTAGGAGGAGGAACATAGGTTTTTATTCAGCACCGAAGCCTAGAACTTTCGAGGGCGCTAATCACAAAAATGAATCCAGAGACCCGCTGCTTCATTTTGCCTCTGGCAGTGTGTCTCGTGTGTGCATAAACAGAATCGAAGTCAGGGGGCCGAGATCCTGTCCATTTACGTATTGTCACGTTTGAATATCTTATTTCTTTTGTCAAGAGAAAAGGTGTCACTGTTAATGACGATTGTATTATCTTCGTAGCAGTATTATTAACAACGGGAATGATGATGGTGTCAGTAATTATAGTATGGTCACAAAGGCAGTGGTAATAGCATAGCTGTTTTGATGATATAAACAATGGTAACAAGGACGATGGCAATTATAATGGTAATGTTAATGGTTATAATAATGATAAAGCTGGTGATATTGATTGTAATAAAGTATGATAATGGTAGCGATGAAAACATGAACTATTTAATGTCCCCGTGGGTCAGTGGGTCCGTCCTTGCCATGTGGTGCTGAACTATAGCGTTCTGGTTCTCTGTTCTTTTTAGGAAGGGTTAAGAGGGACATCTAAGCAGGCAAGGATGACGTTGCCATAGCCCCTGAGAAGACTCTGTAGAGAACGTTATAAGTATAGAAAAACAAGTAGATGAAAGAAAAGAAAGATAATTAGAAAGGGGAGAGAATGGCAGACAGTCATGGCGAAGGTAAGACGGGCGCAAGCAGGCCAAAGGAAGGAAGGAGGGAAAGCAGACGAGCGAGCAGAAAGGTAGATTGGAGGAAGGGAGAAGGGGAAAGGATGTGGGGTGTATATCTGTATGAATGTCGATGCCGCACTCGATACGCACGCAGAGCAGGCCGTCGTTGGCATTCCCACGAGATAAGGTGATGCCACGATAATATTTAATTGCCTTACCGTTTGCTTGCTGCCGTCACAGCCACGTAGATTGATTGGCAGGCAGATAGGCAGACAGGCAGGCAGGCAGACAGGCAGGCAGACAAGCAGGCAGGCAAGCAGGCAGGCAAGGAGACAGACAGACAGACAGGCAGGCAGGAAGGGAGACAGTCAGGCAGATAGATAGATAGACAGGCAGGCAGACACAGGCATTCGGTATGAACCCACTTTTTTCTTATTTTTGGCGCTATTTTGCAAAAAGCGAGAGGGGCGGCGAGCGTTGATAACGAGCACCGATCCCCCTCCGCAGGTGCCCTTCCCGTCACATTCGGTGCAAGGTTGCGCTGATCGCCATGCAGGACTCGGTCTCGGCGCTCCTTAGTTGGGTATTACTGTTTTTAAGTCAGGGAAGTACATCCTTCAGCGATAGGCAGCATGTGCAATGGGGGTATGTGTGTTTGTGTGTATGTGTCTACATACATCTGGTGAATACGTGTGTGTGTGTGTGTGTGTGTGTGTGTGTGTTGTGTGTGTGTGTGTGTGTGTGTGTGTGTGTGTGTGTGTGTGTGTGTGTGTGTGTGTGTGTGTGCGTGCGAGTGCGAGTGCGAGTGCGAGTGCGTGCGAGTGCGAGGCGTGTGTGTGTGTGTGTGCGCGCGCGTGCGTAAGTGCGTGTGCGTGTGCGTAAACCTTTTCTTTTATTACCTCCGTCAAGTAGGTTATGCTTATGGACGTCACCAGTGATTTTAATGAAGTTTTCAAATATGAATATTTTTATTGCATCAATGACCCTATTGACTTGGCGGAGATATATGCACTCTGTGAGTGCTTCTTGCTATTGTTATTGTTTTTGTTGCTGTTGCTATTGTTATTGTAATTTTTCTTGCTATTATTGCTGTTATTATTATTATTCTGATTCTGATTATGATGATTGTTTATTATTTCATTTTTGCTTATTATACCCATTCTCTTTATTATTACTATTATTATTATATTTATTATTATTATTATTATTATTATTATTATTATTATTATTATTATTATTATTATTATTACTAATGTTGTTTGATGTTACTGTTAGTTATTACTAACACTATTATTATTATTGTCAATATCATCACCATCAATATTATCATAATCATCATCATCGTCATCGTCGGTATTTTAACTGTTATTATTGTTATTATTGTCATCATCCTCCGGAGCTCTATTCCCCACCCTCTTTGTTTACGTTTGTACTCACGCCCACTTTCTCTCTCCGCCCACAGGAAGCGGATGGCGACTACAATGGCACTCACGAGATCGAGCTGTGCGAGGTGGTGCCGGAGGGCCACGACAAGGCCGACCCGAGCCAGTTCGAACTCCTCAAGGTGCTCGGCCAGGGGTCTTTCGGGAAGGTAAGGGGGTCGTTTGGCGTTGAGGGGGTTGTTCGCGTGTTATTTCCGGTTCTTTCTCTTTCTTTTCGTTCTCATGGTTATCCTTACCCTTAGCCTCATTCATGTCTTTATCCATGACCCTGATCCTCGTCCACATTCTTATCCTGAGCCCTGATTCTCATCTGCATCCTTATCCTTAGCCCTGATCCTCATCCTTAACCCTGATCCTCATCCTTAACCCTGATCCTCATCCTTATCCGTATCCTCTTCCTTAACCCAGATCCACGTCATAAACACGGCAACCACGGCCACAACCATAACCATTCTGGCCATTCTTATACCAACATCGTCTCCGACGCTTCCTTTTCAGCTATTTTTTCCATCGCCACCGCGAGCAACAGCGATCATTTCTCACTATCATCACCCTAACCATCATTAGAACGTTATTTATTATTGCCGTCTAAATAACCATTATCATCACCACCACACCATCACTACTACAACCACCATCACTATACACACCATCACACTACCACTACTACCCACCATCACACCACACCACCACATCATCATCATTATCACAATCGTCATTATTATCACCATCGTCATCAACATTATCACGTCATCATCACCATCATCACCATCACATCACCATCACCATCACCATCACCACCAGTAGCCGCCACCCATTGCGCCACAGCGGAATCCAGGAGCCAGGCGAGGAGTTCTGCAGTAACGACCATTGTTTTAAAATGTCGAGAGTTCAAAATAGGCCCTTGTTATGGCTTCCGCGGCCGTGACCTCGAGTAGTTGGAGGAACATGATCGCCGTTGCTTCCTCTTGTTCTGTTTTCTTCTTTCCTTCATCGCCATCCTCCTCCTCTCCTCCTCCTCCTCCTCCCCTCCTCTCTCCTCCTCCTCCTCCTCCTCCTCCTCCTCCTCCTCCTCTCTCCTCCTCCTCCTCTCTCTCCTCTTCCTCTTTGTCTCCTCTTCCTCTTTGTCTCCTCCTCTGTCTGCTCCTCCTCCTCTTCCTCTTTGTCTCCTCCTCCTCTTCCTCTTCTCTTGTCTCTCCTTTCCTCTTTGTCTCCTCCTCCTCTCCTCTCTCTCTCCTCTCCTCTCTCCTCTCCCTCCTCTCCTCCTCCCCTCTCCTCCTCCTCCTCTCCTCCTCTCCCCTCCTCCTTTCTTTGCTCCCTTCGTTTTCTTTGTCATTTTTAGTATCATTTTCTTCTTCTCTCCTATTGTTGTTATTTGATTTTCATCGAATTCCTCTTTTTCGTTTCTTTTATGATTTTTTCCTTATCATTTGTTATATTTCCTCCTCATCATAGTTTCTATTCTGTCTCCTCCTCCTGTTCCCCTTTTGCTTCTTTTTCTATTCATTCTCCTTCATTCCTGGTCTCCTTCTATGTTTTTATCTTTTTCTCCTTCTCTTCCTCCTCCTCCTCATTCATCATCATCATCATTATTGTCTTCGCCATCATCATCATCGTTTCCATCATTATCATCATCATCAGTCATCATCAGTTGTCATTATCATCATCATCATTCAATATTTTGTATCTTGCTCTGCCTCTTTATTCATTTTTCCCCCTCTTTCTGTGTCTCTCCGTTCCTTTTCTTTTTTTTTCTTCTTCTTCTTCTTCTTCTTCTTCTTCTTCTTCTTCTTCTTCTTCTTCTTCTTCTTCTTCTTCTTCTTCTTCTTCTTCTTCTTCTTTTTCTTCTTCTTTTCTTTTTTTCTTCTTTCTTCTTTTTCTTCTTCTCTTTCTTCTTCTTCTTCTTCTTCTTCTTCTTCTTTCTTCTCTTCTTCTTTTCTTCTTCTTCTCTCTTCCTTCTGCTTCTGCTTCTGCTTCTGCTCTGCTGCTGCTCCTGCTTCTCATTCTTCTTCTTCTGCTTCTCATTCTTCTTCTTCTCTTCTCTTTTCTTCTTCTTCTTCTTCTTCTTCTGCTTCTGCTTCTCATTCTTCTTCTTCTTCTGCTTCTCATTCTTGTTCTTATTCTTTCTCCTCCTCCTCTTCCTCCTTCTTTCTCCTTCTTCGTTGCAGTTGTGGAGGTTGCAATTTTCTCCTTGACCGTCTTTACCCTTAGTTCAGTTGTTAGCTTACATCTACAAAGAAGTTGAATTTTGTCATGCATTTTGAAATTTGTTGAGATTTCATCATTTCATTACTGTTTAATTAATATGTATGCAAGTAGATGATTATGAAATATTATAGCTGAACTCAAAGCTATATCATACCTTGTTTTGCCCTCCCTTTCGACCTTCCCAGCTTACTATGCCTCTTTTTTTCTCTGTTTACTTTACCATCTCTGTATCCCCCTCCCCCCCCCTCCCCTCTCTCCTCTTCCTCTTCCATCTCCTTTTCCTATCTATATCCTTCTTCCTCTCCTCTCTCTCTTCCTTTCTGCCTTTTCTTCCTCTGCCTTCTCCCTCCTCCCCCTCTTCCCATTTCCTCCCTTCCCTCCTCCTCCTTCTTTTCTTTGTCCTTTTTTTTTCTTTTTTCTCCTCCTTCCTCTTCCTCTCCTCCTCTCTCCTTCTCCTCCTCCCTCCCCCCTCCTCCTCTCCTCCTCCTCCTCTCCTCCTCCTTTCCTCCTCTCCTCCTCCTCCTCCCTCTCCTCCTTCTCCTCTCCTCCTTCTCCTCCTCCCTCCTCTCCTCCTCCTCCTCCTCCTCCTCCCCCTCCTCCTCCCTCCTCCTCCCTCCTCCTCCTCCTCCTCCTCCTCCTCCTCCTCCTCCTCCTCCTCCTCCTCCTCCTCCTCCTCCTCCTCCTTCCTCCTCCTCCGTGTGTGTGTTTGTGTCTGTGTTTGTGTCTGTGTGTTTGTGTGTGTGCGCTGAAACTAAATATTATCATATTGTTTACCTTACATAATATGTAATCGATGAATTAAAAAACATGCTCTGTTTGCAGGTGTTTCTGGTGCGTAAGATAACTGGTCAGGATGCTGGTACATTGTATGCCATGAAGGTGCTAAAGAAGGCAACACTGAAGGGTAAGTTACTGAGAGATCATTTATTTTTTCTTCCTGAGCTTGTGTGTAATGTATGTGCTTTTCTTACGAATTCTGCTTAACAGATATAATTTAGATTTTGATTATATTTTATATGTGATTTCATCAATGCTTTGGGATAATTGAAACCTTGGTTTAAAGAAATATATATATATGTATATATAATATATATATATATATATTATATATATATATACATATACATATACATATACAATACACATACACATACACATACACATACACATACACATACACATACACATACACATACACATACACATACACATACACATACTATGCATATGCATATACAATACATATACATATACATATACATATACATATACATATACATATACATATACATATACATATACATATACATATACATATACATATACATATACATACACACATACATATACATATACATATACATACACACATACATATACATATATACATACATATATACATATATACACATGTACACATGTGCATATATATACATATATACATATACACATATACATATATACATATACATAATACATATATCATATATACATATATATATATATATATATATATATATATATATATATATATATATATATATATTTGTGTGACATACATACATACTACATACATACATGCATACATACATACATACATACATACATACATACATACATACATACATACATACATACATACATACATACATACATACATTACATACATCATTATGTATCTGTATATGGGGACACATTGTTTGTATGCTTATATATGAATATACATCATATGTAGCTATGTATGTGGATATTTGTTCTAATTGTGCATTTCTGTTCAAGTGCGGGACAGAGTACGAACCAAGATGGAACGTGATATTTTAGCTGATGTAAACCACCCCTTCGTCGTTAAGCTGCACTATGCCTTCCAGACTGAAGGAAAGCTTTACCTTATCTTAGATTTCTTAAGAGGAGGAGATCTGTTCACTAGACTATCAAAAGAGGTGAGGTTTGTGGCATTTGTGTGTGATTTATGATCTTTATATAACGTTGCATTTATTTTGAAATTCATAGTCCTCTTGAAATTGTTGATGCAGACTGACTGTGTTCTGTTTATGATGAAGAACGAAAAATTGAATGTGTTTAGCACCCGGTAGGTAATTTAAGGCATGAGTTAAGCAGATCATAATTTTGATTTTTATAGTAGAGTAAAGTATGCCAGAGAAAACACATAGATGATATAACAGAGATTAAATATAACGAAATATAAAAAATGTTTTAAAGGTACAGTTTCTATAAAATCAAATACCTCTCTTATTGTAAAAGTCTCCTTATTAACATACTTCAACTGAACATATAAGGAATATGTAACCTGTGTTTTGTTTTTTGATGAAAGTGTCTCCTCACCTTTTCTGTGATTATTATCTGCCACTTATTTGTGATATGTCCTTTTGATTTGTATTGTGCCAGAAACTTTCTAAAAATCACCAGGTTGAAAAAAAAAATAAAAATAAAGCTGATATCCATTGTTTTTTTCACAATGGCTTGAACAAAATTTAAATGAAGGACAAGTCATAACAAATAGAAGTTGCATAATTGTGTACTGGTGCAGTGAATTAGACAGGATGTATGGAAAGACTTTATTCCTTATTTATTAAGGCAGTTTTGTTGTCATTGAGTTCTCTTTGTGTTGTTATTCAGTGGCCAAGAAATTACTTATCATGACTTCTTTTTCAGATTATGTTCACAGAAGAGGATGTTAAATTCTATTTAGCTGAATTAGCATTAGCACTAGATCATCTTCATTCACTTGGCATTATATACAGAGATTTAAAACCTGAAAAGTAAGTAGTCTCCAAAAGTTTTCAGCCTTTGTTATGAATATATGTGCATATCATTTTAGTTTGTTTTTCTCCATTTTTTTTTTTCATTAATTTCCATATTGAATCAGTTTCCTTATAGACTAACAAGTTTTCCATCATTCCAGCATTCTACTAGACGCAGATGGTCACATATCCCTCACAGACTTTGGCCTGTGCAAGGAGGCACTGGACGACAAAAAAGCATATAGTTTCTGTGGCACTGTTGAGTACATGGCACCTGAGGTGGTCAACCGCAGGGGGCACAACACTGCAGCAGATTGGTGGTCCTTTGGTGTTCTTTTGGTAAGATGTTTGTAATTTGACTAAGGAATATCTCTGAGAATAGAGAGGCTACTTTGTTAGCAGGTTTTCAGTTTTACTAGTATCCTCTTTTGATATTTGTTGAAATGTATAAGAAATCTGTAACAATAGTAATGTAGGGAAGAGCGAGTGCTTTGGAATCTGCTTTGGTCAAACAGGCTGTCATATAGATGTGTGGACATACCAATGTATGTATATTATTTTATATTTTTATACCATAAAACTTGTTTGTTTATTTATATGATTGGAGGACTGTAGTTAAACATGAAAGTAATATTGTTAATTTTTTTCATATAAAAAGTAGACCTTTGTACTTAAACTTTTTATATATATTGTATACCAAAGGACAAAACTGATTTAGGAACCAAAATGCTATTTAAAAAAGGCAGTTTCTGCACATAACTGGTTGACCTTTTAGTATCCTCATATTCCCAGCCTCTATCACTTATTTCAGACTTCAGGGGGGAAGGGGTACATTTTTACATTGTTGTCTCAGCCTTTAATCTGTAACGGAAGCACACATGCATCTCAGCTCGGAATTAGGGCGCTTGAAAGAGACCACTGCCCTGTATACTCAGTAACAGGTTTTGTCATAATGTGGCCATTAGCCTTGTGATAAATTGTTGTTAAAACAAAGGGTTTAGAGGACTAAAGTTTGGAATGTCAATGGCTCGAGGATGTGGTGACATCATTTTAGAAGCTATTTTAGTTTATCAAGTGTTCAAGATGAGTAGATGAAAGAAAAATATATATGTCATTGTTAAGTAAGGTAACAGAAGCAATATTTTTTATATAAAAATGAGATTAGCATATTAAGTAGAATAGGTAAAATGTTGAGATTTTATGTATATTCTATAACTTTTAATAAAATTGAATCCTATATATGCATTGCATCTGTATTTGCTATGATTACACATTCCATAATCATTATTTCTTTTCCTTCCAGTTTGAAATGTTAACAGGTGCACTACCATTCCAAGGAGCTAACAGGAAAGAGACCATGACCCTAATTTTGAAAGCGAAGCTAGGAATGCCACCGTACCTGAGTCCAGAGGCCCAGTCTCTCCTCCGGGCACTGTTCAAGAGAAATCCAGCAAACAGATTAGGTGCAGGTGTGTATGGAAGGATTATATTAGTTCTCTCAGCCAAAAAAAAAGGAATAAAAAGATGGTTTTGTTCTTTTTTGGAGTCCGTCAAGTAGCTAAATAATCATTGGTCTGATATATTGTCCTGAAGTAGAGGTAGGCTGAATTCTCCATTTTTTGAATCGGTTTCATGCGAAGGCAGTTTCAGAGAGGAATTAAGACATTGAATGGATATTGAATATTTATAGTCAGGAGTAAGGTTGCTGGCAATACGCCCTTCTAAATGGATGCAAAATATGGATACCTTTTGACTGAAATGGAATCCTGTAATTATGTTTAATCTTGTAAAACCAGACTATGAGAAAAAGGGTTCAAACTAGATGACAAAATATTTTCCTCTTGCTGCAGGAAATATATTGTACAGTTTTTGCATTCATTTGTAATTCTGTAAATAATCTTAGTCACCCTAAATAGTTTTTATTTCAGATATAACCACTTCCAATATGGGACACAATTTTGTAATGAGAGGAATTTCAAAATGTAGCGTGAGATACACAATTTGTTGTTTGTGTTTTTCTTTAGATAGTGGTGCCCAATCTCATTAGTTCACCATTGTTATTCTCTATATGCCCATATCTTACATGTTACTTGTTTACCACTCCATTGCTTTTTCCCATATTTATTTTGTTTCATTATTTTCTCAGACTGGAACATCTGTAAATTTTTTATACCAATTTTTGTGATATTTGTTTAGTTTCAGAGGATTGACATGTGTTATGTTTCACTTTGCATATAGATGGTTTTAGATAATAAGATAAAGTACATGATGGCAAGAGCAAAAGATGATTAAAATAATGATATGTATAGTAAAAATTCACAAATACCTTTTCTCAAACTAGTACCTGCACATATATATTTACTAAAATGGCTGTAAGGAGATTACATTTTCAAGGGAAATGAATCTGTAGGAAGCTTTAGAGTGGTAATGAAATATGGTGTAGGTTAAGACCAATAATAAGAATTCTAAGACAATATTTTACATTAACAATATTATTTATCCTTGCACTATGAGGAGAGATAATACTGGCCATCTCCTATATTAATTTTGGACTTGATTTCAGATTTCTTATTATGTTCATGTTTTGTTCATTTATCTTCATACACCTTATTTCTGCAGGTCCAGAGGGAGTGGAAGAACTGAAGCGTCATCCCTTCTTTGCGTCCATTGACTGGGTCAAATTATATAATAAGGATTGTGAACCGCCTTTCAAACCTGCAGTTTCAAAAGCAGACGATACGTTCTATTTTGATCAAGAATTCACCACAAGGACACCAAGAGGTTTGTTATGTGAATTTTCATGGATTTTCTTTGTTTCTTTTCCATTTTACTTGATATAAAAAAATTCTGTTGCTTGTTTGACATCTGGCAATGGATATTTTGATTCCTGATGAAAAAGTATTAGCTTATTGGTAATATTGGTTAATTTCCACACCATTTAGTTGTCCACTTTGTACACTACAGTCAAGAAATTAGTGTTTATTTAAAAGATGCAAAGCACCAATTCTACAGAAATGAACTTATTTAATCTTGACCTGAATTTATTTCAAATTTAAATTCAGATGCATTATTCCTAGTGTTATAGTAGTTATTAAATTGAAGAATAGGTTTTTGAAACATGAATACTGAACTGAGTATTTTATTTGTTACAAGAGCTGTGTTACTGACATCTAAGTTGTAGATGTACAAATTTGTAAAAATAATTATCTAGTTAATCAGCTCCAATATAAGAGCAATTGCATGTTACTTTCTGAAGGATTTAAAGGAATCATACCAGATTCTTAACTCCATCTGTGTATGGAAATAGTTTTACCTTCTTTGCTAGAATTATTGCTGAATGTTTGTAGCTATGTCAATATGACCATGGTACCTTATCTTTGCAAATGAAAATAGAGATTAACAATACTGATAGCCATTTTGAGAGGAAAGAAAATGTATTTGTGTATTTGGTATTTATGTTCTTGTTTTGGAAAATCTAGATATGATTTTACTGTTGTCTTTCATAGCATACTTTTAAACATGGTCAGCATATGGGAAAATTCCATGGTCGTCCACTACTGTATGCATAAAGTTTAGGTAGTAAGCTTGTCAACTTTATGAAAGACATATCCTTATTGAATTAATTAGAGAGATTGATAAACAGATTAGAGTTGAATGTAGATTGATTACTTACTATCATACACATTATTAAATCATAACAGTATGTTATGCCATCTAATGACACATAAACAAATGTCTAAAACTTTTTTCCCCCAGACTCACCAGGAGTGCCACCTAGTGCCAATGCTCACCAGTTGTTCAAAGGATTCAGTTTTGTGGCACCGTTCTTATTAGAAGATCAATTAGATGGTATTGAAATGATACAGTCACATGCTATAGAAAAATCATCACCTCTAAGCAAGGTTTGTAAAGTACGACAACCTTTCCCTATAGTTATTGCAATCATTTGCTTATTGATTGTTTGATTGATTGATTGACATCATCTTTTTATGAATTATCATTATTATTATTTATATAATTGCTTTTGAAGTATGCCAGAAAGATCCATATGAAAATCAGACATGTTCAGAAAAGTAAAAGCAAGTGGAAGTTATCATTCTGTTCCTTTGTGGATGTTACATCAATCATTCTGATTTTTTCTATTATTTGTACAGAGATTATCTGGAGTTAAACCCAATAGCATTCATGACGAGTACCTTCTGTGCGAGGAAATTGGCCGGGGAAGCTACAGTGTGTGCCGACGCTGCATGCACCGCTCCACCAGGATAGAGTATGCCGTCAAAGTCATTCCCAAGAAGACCAGAGATTGCCAGGAGGAGATTGAGATACTCTACAGATATGGGCATCATCCTAACATTATATCTTTAAGAGATGTGAGTCTTTTTTTTTTTCTTCTTCTTCTTCTTCTTCTTCTTCTTCTTACTTTCTTGTCAGTTTTGGAATGTAGGCATGTTATGAATATTGTTAT
>NW_020869222.1:285642-288142 GCF_003789085.1 Penaeus vannamei
GAAAAAGGGGATGAGGAAGAGGGGGAGGAGAAAGCGGGCGAGGCGGGGAAAAACAGATTATTAAATTTGAGCTAAAAATTAAAAAAAGGTATTAGGCGTGTGTTTGTGTGTTGTATTGAGGAGGGTTGGGAAATGAGGGAGGGAAGGAAGAGGTCGAGGTTGAGGATGAAGATGAAAGAGGAAGAGGAAGGAGAGGCGTGAAGGGTGGCAGTTAGATAACCGATAGAAATACTGTAGATGGAAAGGACACTGAATAAAGAGGAGGGGGAGGAAGGAAAGAGGAAGAAGGTTTAAGAGATAATCGTGGGTGGGAATTTAAGCTATCCCGAGTATGGAAATGTGAAGGAGAAAGTGAGGAGGATGAAAGAGGAGAGAGGGGAGGAAGGGGAGAGGGGAGAAGGACGAGGAGAAATGGTAGTAACGTGGACTGGGTGCAGATGTGATCTCATAACTCGTCTAGCTGTTTTCCCTCTTTGTTCCACCACCACTTGGGTGGCTTAATCTAAACAATCGGGCTGAAAAAGTCTGAGGACAGCTGGTTAGGAAAATAGAAATAGTGAAACATGGCACGGTTGCCAAAACTCAGTCGGAAGGTCTGAGAAGCGAAGGAAAGGATAGAATATTATAGAATAATATCTCTAGGCAATGATAAAATTAAGCACCTAAAATACATCAGACACTACTCAGATCGAAGTCTTACAACTAAAATTGCATACTTGGTTCCCTCAATCTCTCACACCTAAGGATTACCCGTGAGAGACAAGTGAGGAATCTGCTAGACTCCCCTTTTCTTGGTTTGGCATGTGAGTGAAGTGTGGATGTGACTGGACTGGGCTGAGTAGAGTCAGCAACGTAGCAGGTGGGTGGACGCTGGGACTTTCCGCTGGTTCTGAGATGGTAAGAAGTAGATCTCTGGTGCGTTGGAGGTGTGATTGGGTGAGTGTACTAACGTATGTGCCGTCGCTGCACCGCTGAGCGTTGTCAACTCCGTGATTAGGCTGTGATCGAATGCGGTGTGGTACATATCTAGATTGTGAGTGTGAGTGAGTGAGTGTGAGTGATGTGAGTATGATGTGAGTGAGTGTGAGTAGAGTCTGGTGTTCGGAAATTTCATTTATCAATAAAATCAGCATAATAATATTCTATTAAACAATACATGAAATTAGTCTGAGACCTGAAAATATGAATAATAAAAAAATCCAGATCATAGAACAAAACGTTTAGTAAATAAACAAAAACAATAAGCCAAAACCAGGACAAGTCTAAATATTCTATTCTAAAGACCCTTGACATCAACTTTACCATTCAAAGAGCATACATTCAAACAATCCCTAAAATATTAATTTGGCTATTGAGCTGTAATAGCACAAAGGTCAATTCATCTCACCCTCCAATCACGAGTTTATTGTCCAATACCAAAATGAATAAATATGAAACCAGAAAATATATATGAGAAAAAATCTATTCAAATCTAGTTTATCCACGCTGATTTTTGCTTATGTACCAATTATAGTACAAGTGAAGTGAGTGAGGTGAGGAGTGAGTGAGTGAGTGTGTGAGTGCTGTGTTTATTATTAGCAAGTATGCTATTGATACCATTCCCAATATAGAGGAAAGATGGGGGGGGGAGAAAAAAAGAAGCAAAGAAGTGAGGAACTATTTCCTGGTGCTCTGGATGCTCGGCACACTTGGTAAACAGGTGTACATAGTCGGGAGGGGAGGGGAGGGGAGGGGAAAGGAGAGGGGGGGAGGAGAGAGGAGGATGGGAGAGAGGGGAGCGGAGAGGCGAGGGAAGGGGGGGGGTGGAATGGGAAGGAGGGGAGGGGAGGGAGTTTTGTCTGGGATTCGTTCAGTGCTTCGTTATTTCTTTGTTGGTGCTATTTGTTGTTCCTGGTTTTGTTTTTGCCGTTTTGAGTCATTTAAAATTATTATAGTCTTAGTAATGTTATTTTGTTTTACTGTTGTTTTTTAATGCCACGTTTCTAATAGTTCGGTTATATACATGTATCCTGCATTTTTTTAGAGTATTTAGATAGTGCGAAAGGATATTGGGAATAACAGGGGTGGGAAGGAGGCGAAAAGAGGAGAGAAGAGGAAAGGGGAAGTAAGAGAGAGAAGGAAGAGTAAGGTGAGAGGTAGACTGGAAGAAGAGGAAGAAGGTCGATAGTAGGCGAAATGTAAAAGGGATAAAGTAATAGAAAATAAAGAAAGGAAAAAAGACAAATTGGATGAGGGATTAGAGGAAGAACAGATATGAGGGAGAAGAGAAAAAGGAGAAAGGGAGAAAGGGAAGGTGTGAGGGAGAAAGGAGAAGGAATAGAGGGAATAAAGAAAGGAGTGAGAGAAAAAAGGAGGTAGGAATAGAGGGAGAGAAGAAGGAAGGCGTGAGAGAGAAAAGAGAAGAAATAGAGGGAGAGAAGGAGGAAGGCGTGAGAGAGAAAAGAGAAGATATTGAGGGAGAGAAGGAACAACGTTTAAGGGAGAAAGGAGAAGAAATAGA
>NW_020869222.1:290642-297118 GCF_003789085.1 Penaeus vannamei
CCTCCTCCTCCCTCCCCTCCTCCCTCCCCCTCCCCCCCCCTCCTCCTCCTCACCCTCCTCCTCCTCCTCCTCCCCACCCCTCCTCCTTCCTCCCCCACCTTCCCCCCCCTCCCCCCCCACCCTGCACCCTCCTTCCCCACCCCCATTTCTGCCCCATTTCTCTCTTTCTTTGTTTACATCCTCCCCCAGCATATCATCCTCACCATCCTGTTCGTAGTCGCCATCTCCCATCTTCCTGCATGTTCTATTTTTAACCTCAATTATTACGTCGCCTTTGACGGCTTTACCTCCTCGTTTATCTCCGGCCCTCTGCGTCGCAGATAGATAGATAAAGGTAGATAGATGAAAAGAAAAGAGAATGATTAAAAGTGTTTGTATGTGTACACGCGAGCAATTACGATAATCGATGTGCGAATAAATGGTCAGGGTG
Organism: Penaeus vannamei; assembly: GCF_003789085.1. Lineage (NCBI taxonomy): Eukaryota > Metazoa > Arthropoda > Malacostraca > Decapoda > Penaeidae > Penaeus > Penaeus vannamei. Next base: position 291,073 of record NW_020869222.1, read on the forward strand.
CGAATAAGGCGTGGGAGCTTTTGTTTCTTCTGCTCGATTCGGGAAAAGAGCAACAAAGGGCGGAAGAGGAAGACTGGGTAAGGGCGAGGAGGTGGAGATGGAAGAAGAAAGGGCGGGGGAGGAGGAGAGGGAAGAGGAAGGGGGAGGAAAGGAAGAGGAAGTTAGAGGGAGGAAGAGATGGAAGCGGAAGGGGAAGGATAAGGGAAGGGGATGAGGAAGAGGAAAAAGAAGAAAACGAAGAATAATTTATGAAGCAGAGGAGGCTTAAGCAGGTGTTTAAGCGGAAGACGATTGGGCGTTGGTTTTTGACCCTCGCGAGTGACATTTGAGTGCGCCTTAAAGTAGAACACGGGAGCGGCGGCCGCCCACGACGAGCGCGTGGCTTTGCTCACATTAGCGCGTAGTAGGACTTGGCTTGCAGGGGGGGGGGGGTCTGTTTGTGCGGGCGGCCCTTTCGCGGTTGTTTGTGGGAGGGGGAAAGGGGAGGGACTTGTGCTTGTGTTGTGAGGCTGATCTCGGTGGTTTGTTTCATCTTTTTGTATGTTTTTTGTTTTTTGTTTTTAATTGTCTCGGGTCGGTCTCGCCTTTCCGCCGTATTTGATGGATCTGAAGTTCGTCTTCTTCCCGCTACACGTAATTGGCCATTGTCCCTAGCACCTGAAGTCATCAGTCACATGCTTATAAATCCTCCCTGCATTAAAAAAAAAAAATGAAAAAAAGATATGTTCATTTTATTTTTTATATACTTAGCAAAGAAGTCTATTGACGTAACGCTCTTCTGCACACCAACACTCGTTAAAGGAATTCCAAAGATCATTAGAAAAATGTTAACTGTTTTCCTCTTCCTCGGTTCGCTCCCCCCCCCCCTTGGAAATTACTCAGGGGGGAAGGGGGAAGGGGGAAGGGAGGGGTAGGGGTAGGGGTTGTCTGTAGCAGGGAGTAGGGAAGGGTTAAGGAAGGTGGGGGGGGGCAGGGAAAAGGGGAAAGTGTAGGGGATGTCTCAGGGTTATCTAAGGGTTGCCCGGGGTTCTCCTAAGGTTGTCCTAGGGTTATCTCGGTTCCCTCACCCGCTGTGAGTTGGAGGTTTTTGCAGCGGAAGGTCGTGCATATTTGTTTGTGTTTGTTTATTATTTCTTTCCTCATTTGTCTGTATTTTACTCTTTTGTCCCGACATCAATTAGGACTCCATGATTAACCTGTGAAGAAATTTAACTACAAATCAATGCAAAAGCCAACGATTTGATAATGATTTGACGATTTCAAATTAGTTGATCAAAGTGTAGGTTCTGAGAGAAGGCCGCCATTTTTTCCCTAATTGCCCCCCCCCCTTCTCGATGTCTTTGCCTGTGCCTGCGCGTGGCGGCTGAAGCAAGCATTAAATTCCCCAACTTCTCGGCTCGGTTAGTTGTGCCTGAGGGGGGGGGGCGAAATCCGAGGGGGGGGGCGTAATCCATTCTCCTCACGTACGGCTTTTTCGTTTTTCCTGTTCTCTAACGAATATATTTACAAGTAACGGGGGACCGGCGGCCTGATACGTGTCTCTGCTTCTTTTATGAATTCGGCCGTAAATCTGCCAGGATCCCAGCGAAAGCCGGCGGCCGGGGCGAACCCAGACGGCGGGGCGGAATTGGAACAGCCCACGCCGGCTGTTCCTCCGTCGGCTCCTGTTCTTATTCGCATTTCGTCTTCTTTTTGTTTCTCTTCTTCTCCTCCTTTTCTTCTCATCCTCCTCATCCTTCTCCCTTTTCTTTCTTCTTCCTCCTCCTCCTCCTTCGTCTTCTCCTTTTTCCTCTTCATCTCCTCTCCTTCTCATTTTTCTCCTTCTTCCTCCTCCTTCCCTTCCTCCTCCTCCGCTCTTCTCTTCCTCTCCTCCTCCTCCTCCTCCTCCTCCCTCCTCCCCTCCTCCTCCTCCTCCTCCTCCTCCTCTCCTCCTCTCTCTCCTCCTCCTCTCTCTCCTCCTCCCCCTCCTGTTCCTCCTCCTCCTCTCTCTCCCCCTTCCTCCAGCACTTCCTCACTCCCCGCCTAGTCTGCGATGTATTATGTTTAACTCTTCCTGACATAACATATAAAGGCTGTTATAAAACCCTCTTGATTTGCCTTCTGACGTCAAGCGTGTCTGCATAGTGTTTGCATGTGAGTGAGACAGCTTGCGCGCACACTCATACTCTCACTCACTTTCACATTCAAAACTCATATTCGCACACGCACACACTCCCTTTTCCCCAGCTCCCTCCCCCTTCCCCTCCCTCTCCCTCCCCTCCTCCTTCCCCTTCGTTTCCCTCCCCTTCCCCTTCGTTTCCCTCTCCCCTCCCCTTCCCTCCCTTCCCCTTCCCGTTCCTATCCATCCTACCCCTCCCTTTCCCTTCTCCCTCCCCCCCCTTTCCCTTTCCCCTTCCCGTTTCTATCTCATCCCCTCCCCTTCCCCTCCCCCCCTCCCCACCCTCTCCCGTCCCCCTCCCCCACCCTCCCCCGTCCCCCACCTCTCCCGTCCCCCTCCCCACCCTCCCCCCCCACCTCCCCCTCCCCTGTCCCCCGTCCCCTCCCCACTGCCCTGCCACCGCCTCCGCCGCCTTCCTTGTTATTGGTATTGGATTCATAGTGTCGGATCTCGTGTTTATTTGTGTTCCGTCGGCGCGCCTGCCTGGCTGTGGGGTGCGGGCGTTGCGAGGCGCTGGCTTGCGCTCGGGAGGTGGGGGAGGGAGGGGGTGAGGGAAGGGGAAGGGGAGGGGCGAGGGAGAAGGGGAGGTTGAGGGGAGGGGCGAGGGAGAGGGGAGGGGAGGGGGAGGGAGAGGGGAGGAAGTGGAAGTGGAAGGGGAGGAGGTGGAAGTAAGAGTAGGGCGTGGCGGGAATTCCCCCCACCTCCCTCTTCTTCTTCTTCTCCTTCTCCTTCTTCTCGTCCTCCTCCTTCCTCTGCTCCTGCTCCCTTCCTTTCTTCTTTTCTCCTCTCTCCTCCTCTTCTCTCTTCTCTGCTCCTCCTTCATCTTTTTTATTACTATTATTCTTCTTCTCCCCTTCTGCTTCCTCTTCTCCTCCTCCTCCTTCCTCCTCCTCCTCCTCTTCTACTCCTTCATCTTTTTATTATTAGTTTTCTTCTTATCCTCCCCCTTCTGCATCCTCTCCTCCTCCTCCTCCTTCTCCTCCTCCTTCTCTTCCGCCTCCACTTCCACTTCTCTCCTTTCTTTTTTCTTCCTCTTTTTTCTTCTGCCTCGGTTTTCGTCTGTCGACGGGCTTCCTTGCTTGCTCCCTTGTTCGCACGTCTATGTCAGTTAGTTATTATTGCTTTCTGTTTTAGTGTGCGTGCGTGCGTGCGTGCGTGCGTGTTTTGTGAGATGGAGATTCTTGTGTATGTGTATTTTTCAAACATGTATGTATGTACGTATGCATGTATCTGTATATAAGTATGTACGTACGTACGTACGTATGTATGTATCTATGTATGTAAATTTGTATGTATGTATGTATGTATGTATGTATGTATGTATGTATGTATGTATGTATGCATGTATGTGCGTACGTTCGTATCCCTTTGTATGTGTATATGTGTTTTCCTCATCAGCTTCCACACAAGGCGAACGACATCAGAATTCTAAACGCGACCCTTAGGCCGTGTTGAGGGGCGAGGGGGCGGGGGAGGGGGGGGGGATTCTGGTGGGGAGGGAGAGGTGGCTTTCTTAGGGGGTGAAAGAGCTTAGGTGGAGCTTATCAGATCAAGGGGCATGGGAAGGGAGAGGGAGAGGGAGAGGAGGAAAGGGAAGAATGAGGAGAGGAGGAAGTGGGGAAAGAAAAAATGGATTAGGAAGAAGATCAACAACAACAACAAAAATAAGAGGAGGAGGAGAAAGACGTGAAGAGGGAGGTGTAGTAGAGGTGTGAAGAAGGGAGAAGGACAACGGTAAAGAGGGAGATGGCAGGAGGAAGATGATGAGGGAAAGGAAGAAGGGGAGACAGGGAAAGGGAGGTAAGTTGAGAGGAAGAAGAAGAAGAAGAAGAAGAAGAAGAAGAAGAAGAAGAAGAAGAAGAAGAAGAAGAAGAAGAAGAAGAAGAAGAAGAAGAAGAAGAAGAGGAGGAGAGAGGAGGAGAGGAGGAGGAGGAGGAGGAGGAGGAGGAGGAGGAGGAGGAGGAGGAGGAAGGAGGAGAGGAGAGGAGGGGAATACTCGAAAAAAAGGAAAGAAAAGAAATGAGAATCATAGCAAAGGTTGCTTATAAATTATCACGAGTTAGGTGTACCGCGGAAATGTGGAAGGGGAATAAAGGGGAATAAAAAAGGTGAAGAAATCCGATTGACCATATGATAGATGAAGAGATATGGAAGAAGGCAGAGGGAGGGGAAGAGGAGGGGAGGAGGAGGGGAGGGAGAGAAGGGAGGGGGAGGGGGAGACAGGGAGGGGGAGGGGGAGGGGGGGAAGGGAGCAAGGGAAGGGGAAGGGTAGGGAGGGGAATGGGAGATAAGAGGAGGAGAAGAAGAGAAGAGAAAGAGGAAGGGAGGGGGAGGAGGAGGGGAGGGGAGGAGAGATAAGAGGAGAAGAGAAGAGAGGGAGGGAATCCTCAGGTAAACAAGCATAGGCTGAATGGTCGGCTGGTCGTAACATATTGCAAGGCTGTTGTGATCATTAAGGTGCAAAGGCGGCCATGCAGGGAGCTAGCAGGGAAAGCTGTTTTTTTTGTTTGTTTTTTGGTTTTCTTTGTTGTTTCTTTTTTTAGGTTCGAGGTGATTGTGAGGGTGAGTGACAGGGGAAGCACTTTCCTCTCTCTGTTCCTCTATTCTTTCTCCTCTCATTCTATTATTCTCTTTTGGGATCTTTCTCTTTTCTCTGTTCTTTCCTTCTTTGCTTTCATCTTTGTCTCTTGTCTCTCTCTGCTCTCTCTCTCTTCCTCTCTCGTCTCTCTCTCTCTCTCTCTGCTCTCTCTCTACTCTCTCTCTCCATCCCTTCATAGTCTCCTCCGCTCTCCTCCTCACGCTCAGGGTCTCAGCGTCTCTCTCTCTCTCATCGCGGTTCCTCTCCCTCCCCTCTCACCTGCTCCTATCTCCCCCTCTCCTCTCATCTCCCCCCTCTCCCTCTCCCTCTCCCTCTCCTTCCCTCTCCCTCTCCCTGCCTCCATCTCTGCCCCTCTCTCTCCTTCTTCCTCTCTCTCCGTCTTCCTCTCTCTCCCGTCGTTCCTCTTCTGCCGCTCTCTCTCCATCTCTTCTCTCTCATCTCCGCTCTCTCCTCTCTCTCTTCTCTCCTCCTCTCTTCTCTCTCATCTCTTCTCTTCTCCGTCCCTCTTCCTCTGTCCTCCTCTCTCTCTCTCTATCTCTCTCTTCTCTCTCTCCTCTCTCTCCCGCTCTCTCTCTCTCTCCCTCTCTCTCTCTCTCTCTCTCTCTCTCTCTCTCTCTCTCTCCCTCTTCCCTCTTCTCTCTCTCTTCTCTCTCTCTCTCTTCTCAGGTCCCATCTTCCCTCTCTCTCCTCCCTCTCCTCTCTCTCTCTCCTCTCTTCTCTCTCTCTCCTCCTTCTTCTCTCTTCTCCCTTTCTCTCTCTCTCTTCTCTCATCTCTCCATCTCTCTGTCTCTCTCTCTCTCGCTCGCCCTCTTCTCCTCTCTCTTCTCTCTCTTCTCTCTGTCCGTCTCTCTTCTATCTCTCTCCTCTCGTTTCCCCCCTCGTCTCCTTCTCCGTCTACCTTCTCCCTCTCTCTCTCTCGCTCTTCGCTTCGTCTCCCGTCTTCTCTCCTCCTCTCGCTCTCTCTCCTCCTCCTCTCTTCTCCTCTCCTCCTTCCTCTCTCCTCTTAATCTCCGACAATCTCAACTCTCCATCTCCTCTCTCTCGCTCGTCCAATCTCTCGAAAAAATTCTCTCTCTCTCTCTCTTCCTTTCTCAAACCAGTTCATCCCTCCTCACTCTCATCGAATCGATCTCTCTCCTCTCACTTTTTCATCATCCCCATCTCCCTCTCGTAATACCTCCTCAAATCAAATATCTCTCTAACCTCTTCTCTCCTCCCCGGTTCTTCTCTCTCTCACCCTCGTCTGCTCCCCCTCTTCTCCTCTCCATGGCGTTTTCTTCTCTCGGGCT
>NW_020869222.1:304297-310302 GCF_003789085.1 Penaeus vannamei
AGAAGAGAGACTTGAGTGCGATGAGTTGGGGTGGTGAGGCAAGGGGAAGGGGGGAAGGGGGAAGGGGGGAAAGGGGGAAGGTTCAGAGAGGGAAGGTTCAGAGAGGGAAGGGGAGAAGGGGAAGGTGAGTTTGGGGGGGGGGGCGCTTGGGGGGAGGAGATGAAGGGGTGGGGTATGTTAGTCATGACGCTACATAACCAAGGTGGTGGTTACAGCCACCCTGGGAAATTTGGGCGATGGAATAAATTGTAGGAAAAGTGACATGGGTTGCTGAAAGGTACTCGCCAGGGGGGGGGGTAAGGAGGACAGAGGGTGCACGAACAGGTGGTGGCATCTTGTTCAACCCTTTTCTCTTGTCCTGTTTCTTTCCCCCTTTATTTGAAATTGCTTTCTTTACTGCCTACTCACTTTTTAAACCACCGTTATCTTAATCCATGTCTTTTCCTCCTGATTTTCCTGGTCTTCTCATCGCGCGGTTCCTCTTCCTCCTCTTCCTTCACTTCGTCTACCGCTTCATCTTCCTCTTCCGGCGTATTCTCCTCTTCCTGTTCTTCCTCCTCATTCTCTTCTTTCTTTACCTCCTCCACCTTTTCTTCCTCTTCCTTCTCGTCGTTGTCCTCCCTCTTCCCATTTCTCTTCTTCTTCCCTCTCTTCCTCCTCCTCTTCAATCTTTTTTCTTCCTCTGTTGTTCTTTTCCTCTTGGTTCTCTTCCCAACCCCCATCTTCTGTCGCTCGTTCCTGCCCATCACTCCCCACCTTCCACACATCTCTTTCTCCCTCTTTCCCCCTCTTTCTGCCTCTCCCCCCTTCTTTCTCCCTTTTTCTTCCTCTTTCCCCTTCTTTCTCCCTCTTCCCCCTTCTCTATCACCTCCATCGCTGGCACCCGATCTTCCGCCATTGTTATTTTCGTCACCGGTTCCCAAGTCTCCTGCTTTATCCTTTTCTCTCTGTTTCTCTCTCCATCGTCATGTTTTCCTCCATCATTCTTTCTCCCTCATCACTGCCCTCCCTTCTCCCCTCCCTCCCCCCGCGCCGCCACCCCCTCGTCACCCTTCGGACGGGTCTCCCTCGCTCGCTCCATCACCGCTCCCTCGCACCCTGTGATCACGCCTTCCCCATCGCCATTCCCGCAATTTAAACTTCCTCTTTGCGTCTCTCCTGTTTCCGTCATTTTTTTATTTCTCTCCGTCAATCGCTTCTTCCCCTTTCCCCCCTGTATTGCTTCTTCTCCCTCACCATTTTTCTTCGCCGCTTTCCCATCCTCCGTTCAGCTTCATCATCATTCGCTTCCCCAGCAGCTCTTCCTTCGCCCGAAGCTCCCTGCTCCAACAGGATTTCCTTAGCGACGTTTCTTCGTCACCATCCCGTCTCCATCAGTACTCCCTCTTTGCCACTCCCTCCTCCGTCATCACTCCCACTCCATCACCACTCCCTCTCCACCACCACGCCCTCCGCCAACAGCATTACGGCAGCCAACGCCACCACACAGCCCCGGGACGCGCGCCTGCAGAAGAATATGTGACAGACTCCCCTTCCCCCCTCTCCGCTACACCTCACACGCACTTCCCCTCCCTCCTCTCGTCCCTTCTCCCCTCCCCTCCTCTCCTCCCTTTTCCTCGACCTCCCTTCTCCCTCCACCTCCCTCCCTCCTCCTCCCTATTCTCTCTTCCCTCTGTATCTCCATTACCCCCTCCCCCCCGTCTACCTCTACCTCCCAGCGTCCATCCTCTTCCTTCCCCTCCTTCCCCTCTCCCCCCTCCCCTGACAGTGCCTCGAAGAAAACTGTTTTATCCTCGGCAGGTCCTTTATAGGATGTGTGGAGGGGGGGTGGGGGGTGGGCTTGGCCTTGGGTGCTCCTTCTGCTGGTAAAAGGTATGGAGATCGCAGGTATAGACAGGGGGTGGGCGTGGGCGGGCGGCGGGATCGCGGGGGATAGGGGAGAGGCGGTGGCAGGCGTTGGCAGGCGTTGGCAGAGTGGGAAAGGCGGTGGCGGTGGTGTCAGAGGGAGAGCGTGGTGGAAAAGACGTCGCCGTTGGATGAGGTCTGACGTGGGCGGTGATTGGCTGGACCGTCACTCCCACTCGCCTATTTTTGTTCTTTCGTTCGCCTTCCTGCTTAACGACATCCCCGCCTGTCTATCTGGGCGTCTATCGATCTAATTTGTCTGTCGGTGTTTCCCTTCATGCCTCCTTTATTGCTCTCTTTTCCGCTCTTCCATTCTCTCTTCCCCGCCTCTCGTCTCTCTCTCTACCTACCCTTTTCTCGTTCCTTTCCCCTCTTCCCTCTGCTCTCCACTTTCTCTCCTCTTCCCCTCTCCTCATCTCCTTCCCCTCCCTATCCTCCCCTCCCCTCCCCTCCCTTCTCCCCCTCATCTCCTCTCCTCTGTTTAGCTCTCGTCTCCTCCCCTTCTCTCGTTTCCAGCGTTGTACGGGAGTCGCGCATTTATCGCGACGAAGCTTGCGCCCTCCTTGCTCGCTGGCTCCCTCCTTCCCTCCTTCGCTGGTTCCCTCCCTTCTCCTTCGCTGGCTCCCTCCCTCCTCCCTCTCTCGCTGACTCAACCATCCCTCGCTGGCTCCTTCCCTCCCTCCCCCTCGCTGGCTCCTTCCTTCCCTCCTCCCTCGCTCCCTCCCTTCCTCCATCTCCTCCCTCCCCCCCCCTCCCCTCCTTCAACCCTCCCCCCCTCCCCCCAACCCTCCCCCCGCATCCGTCTCGTTTTCGATAAATTCAAAAGTGTCGGCGTCACCCGCTCGCCTGCGCTCCAGAATGGTTTTCGAGATTGGGTGGGGAACGGGAGGGCGTGATGAGGAACAGGATTGTGTGGTGGGGAATGGCAAGGCGTGATGGGAACGGGAGGGCGTGATGGAGAACTGGAGGGCGCGATGGGAAACTGGATGGCGTGGTGAGGAAGTGGGCATGCGCGGGCATGATGGGAAATGCGTGGGCATGATGGGGTGTGGGAGGGCGTGATGGGCATGTTGTGGAGGGAGTTTCTCAGGTCATATAGAGATTGCAGGAGGTAAGATCTTTCGAGGAGTTGAGTTGAGGCCAAGATTGAACTTGTGAATTGGACGAAGTAAGGCCATCCTCTTGCCGTCTCCTGTGCCCCTCTTATCTTCTTTTTTTCTCTCTCGTCTCTTATCTTTTTCTCACGGTCTATCTCTCTTTTACGTCCTCTCTACCTTCCTCTCGTACACTCATTCTTAGTCCCCCTCTCCTGCTCCTCTTTCTCCTCCCCTTCCCCTCCTCCTCTTCCCTTCCCCTTCCTCCTCCTCCTCCTCCTCCTCCTCCTCCTCCTCCTCCTCCTCCTCCTCCTCCTCCTCCTCCTCACATTCGTCCCTCCTCTCTTTCTCGCCGTCTTTTGTATCCTTCTCTATCCCGTCTCTGCCTTTCTTCCCTCTTGCTCTCCTCTCCCTCTCTTCATCCCCTCACTTCCTTCCTCCATTTCCTCTCTTCCCCTCCCTGCAGCAGTATTCAATATATTCATAAACTATGTAAATTTAATTTCGTGGCGATGGCACAGGGCGACGGGAGGACAGAGGGAGGCGAATGAGGGAGAAGAGAGAGTGTGGTGAACGAAACGGAAGAATTAGAGATGACAGATAACGCCCCGGAGTAGGATAGTGGTGGGGGTGGGGAGGAGGGAGGGAAGGAGGGAAGGAGGGCGTGACGGCTGTGAACACGTGTGGGGGGGGGGGGGGTAGGCCCAGCGTGTTTTGGTTGGGTGTCCTCCGGCGGTATTCGGGAGGATGCTGGGCAGTTGGGCGCCCTTGGTGATGGCCGATGATGGCGGTGGTGGCGAGTTGGCATTGCTGCGTCTGGTGGCGTCGTTTTATTGGCGAGAATAGATAGTTATTGTTGTGATCATATTTATTATGAAAACCTATTCTCGCTACTTCTATTTTTTCTTTATCTCTCCTCCTCCATCATTTTAACGAATATAGTTGATTGTTTTGATGACCAACTGACCTTTACCCTCTCCCCCGCAGGCAAACGCCCTTCGCGCAGGGCCCCAGCGACACGCCCGAGGACATCCTGCAGCGTATCGGCGAGGGCAAGTTCAGCCTTGACTCCGGGAACTGGGTCTCAGTGTCTCCCGCCGCTAAGGTGCGTAGAGGGCTTCATTCCTTAAGTTGATATTGACTTTGGGTAATTGAAACATGGGGAAAGACCGTAGAGTTTGGACACGTGCAGATGGGCGCCGCGCTGTGACCTCGTCCTAGTCCCGAGAGTGTTCTGCGTCCCGGCGCCCATCGGTCATTGTTGAAGCGGTCATGGTGCATGCGTGGTTGGTGCTCAGTTAGTTTGGTTTCATTCATGAGGCTTGTATTGTTTGCATGGCGGGTAGGACCATAGAATGCTTGCTGTTGGCTGCTTATATACATGGATCAGGACCTATAAAATAGTGTATATCTCTACGTTCCATGGCCATCATTGACGCATTAATTAAGCACAGAATTAATCGGCGCTTACGTTGTTCATTTTATTAGATACTGATTGGATCATGGGTGTGAACGTAGTTAATTGACTCTTACAGAAAAAAACATGGATGTATGCCTTTGTCGTCGGCGCTTTGCGATTGACCATTATCTCTGCACTAATTCTGTGCAGACGCTCAAATTTCCGTTCCCTGGGAGATCGGAGTTAGTGAAACGTGGCGGGTGGCGCCGCAGAGTTTTAGGCGCTGTCGCTCATGGGCGATATGCATGTCTGAGGTTGGAATTCCCTCTGCTTCAGCAACGTCTTGGGAAACCGAAGCGGGATGGATAGTCATGAGGCTCCATTGATGAGGATACACAGGCACGTCTTGTTCTGGGCGGGTCCGTCTGCCTGCAACCCGACACTCGGTGCGTGCAGGGCTGGAATTCTCTTGACTTCAGACTCGAGCCTCCTTCACGCCGCTCCTGCTTGCGCTCATACCTAGTCCGCTCTTCTTGAATGAGAATGTGTGTGTGCGGGAGCGTGGGCGACAGCGCGGGCGTATGTGTGTTTATGTATTGATGTGTATGGGGATATGTGTATGTATAAGTATGAATATAAGTGTAAGATTATGCATATGTTTGTGTGCTCGCGTGGTATTATGTCCATGTGTGTCTGTGTGCGTGAGCGTGTGCGCGCGCGTTTCAGCGAGCACGTCCGACTTCTGTATAGAGCGGCGCGCGCACCCGGCTTTTGTTTGTTTGCTGTCCGATGGAAGTCATCTTTGGAGATCTCGAGATTTCAGTTTCCATATAAATGTTTCCACGAAACGTTTGTTGCGAAAAATAACTTCAGCCACGCGACTCCTTGTGACACGTCCATGGAATTATTACACCTGTTTGCGCAGCGACTTCACTCCTTTGTCAATAGTTCGGCACTGTGTAGGGAAGTGCTATATGCTAGTCATCACCTGTAGAAAGTGCGTGTAATGGTGCCATGGAAATCGAAACGTCGAATATAAGTTATATCTAATATGTTACAAGCATCATTGTTTTCTGGTATCCGTAGAATTATTATTATTATTATTATCATCATCATCATGATTATTGTTATTATTATTAGTATTGCTATTGCTATATTTTTTGGTATTGTCGTCTTTGTCAATGGAGGTGTCACTGCAGCTATTGTTGCCTGTTGTTGCTATATATTCTATGCAGCAAATATAGCAGATCACCTGTCAGCGTCGATCAGGGCAAGAGACAACACAGCCGTTGCGTAAGCCGGCGTTCGAGGAGGACGGGCGGTCGCGTCTGAGCCGAGGACGTGCGTAGGGGGTGTTCCTAATTATGTATCCCGGGTGAAGGTGGTGGAATCGGCGCTAAGTATGGCCGTTTTGTGTAGGTAGATGCTCGCGCGTCTTTCTCTTTCGCTCTCGCTTTTTCTTTTCTTTCTCGTTTTCTTTTTTCTTTTTTCTTTCGTTTCTTTATTTTATTTTTTTATTCTCGTATTATGTGTGTTGATATCTTGGGCGAATTTGTAGGTTACGGGTCGATCTGTTTTTGTTTTTTTTCTATATTTCTTTGTCTTGT
>NW_020869222.1:343551-349710 GCF_003789085.1 Penaeus vannamei
TTTATTTGCATACATGTAAATGCCCTCACATATAAGTATAATGAGTTGTGAATATTGATTTGTGTATCAGTGTCAAAAATTATGTGTTATATAAGAGCATTGTAACTAGACAGGGGAGACTCAACTCTAAAGTGATATTTGATGTTATATAGTGAACAAAATGCTTACAGATAATGACATAGCCATGGCCACTGTAGTTCTTCCTCCTCCAACCCAAGAGTGTTTTCCTCTCCTTCAGCCTCCTCCTTCTCAAGGCGGAGCTTTTTCCCATCAAGACCTTCAAGTTCCTCATGGCAGTAAGCTTCCTCCTTCCCCGGACGCCCCTCTGCCTCCTCCTGCCAGCCGCCCTCCGCTCCGGGGACGTCGCCGGCCCCAGCGGGCTCTCGCGCGAGTAAGGCGGCGACCTGACGCCTGTACTCCTTGTTCTCGGCCTCCTGTGCGGACATGTGGAGGGCGAGGGAGAGCAGGTCGTCGTCGTCCATGCGGAGACCCTTCTTGAGGTCGTCTTCGTCGTCTTCGTCGTCCCTGGTCTCCTGGACTCTCCTCTGGGAAGGACCTCTTTCCATTAGCCACGGTTAATTTCACATGCACTTACCAACCCACGCACATACGCACACACACGCACACACACACACTTGCACGCACAAGACACACATAAAAAACAACAACAAAAACACACATGCACAAATCATACATTAAAAAAGAGGAAGAACATCACGTACCGCTTCGAGCAGGTCGAGCAGCGCGAAGTTGGGCTTCAGCGTCCAGAACTGGTCGCGGTCCTGCCGGCAAGAAGGGCACCGGAACACACTCTTGCGGTTCTCCGTCCCTTGAAGGAAAGATTTTTTATTGACTCCAGCAATTTATCTTTTCCTTCATGGGTTCATTTATTCATTGATTTTTAAAAAAAATCTATCTATTCATTCTATTTATTCATCTATATCTTTATTTACTATTTACTATTTCTTAGATATCTTAATTTATTCTATCTACGTATTTATCTATTTATCTATTTACTCATCAATCCATTTAATCATTCATTTAATCATTATTCACACACATACATAATGTATATAGTATACCCTGTTACTTACTCGTTGTATATTTCTCTGAAATTAACATAATTATTGCAAAAATAAAGCGGGGAAAAAAACGAGGCACCAAGACATTGGAAACAAAGCCATAACACTCACCCCCCCCAAAAAAAAAAAAAAAGGAACACACCAATACAGAGACCACACTTCAAGACAAACAAATTTCACAGAAAGACAAACAGAAACCTTACTAAGGCATTCCTCGCAGAAGGTGGCCGCAGCTGGAGAAGATAAGCGGACGACGATCGTGCGCGTTGTAGGTCGACCTGCAGACTGCACAGGTTATCCCTGAGGGAGCCTGCAAAACACGGTGTCCTGTATATTAGTCCACAGTTTCTGCCTCCCATTTCGCTCTATTAACTGTTTCTCTTTCTATGCTTCACATACTTCATGTAAATAATATATACATATACATATACATGTAAATATATGTGTATACAGCTGTCTACACACACACACACACACACACACACACACACACACACACACACACACATATATATATATATATATATATATATATATATATATATATATATATATATATAAGATACTTCACAGAAAGTGGTTGTGAACGATGTCATTGTCGGTATCCTTTCGACGACCTGATAACTTGCTGCGCAATAAGTTATGGCCCTGCAATACATCCCCACGAGCGGCTGGACCATCGATTATCAAGGGGGGCGCGGGGGAGGTGCCCAAGAACGTGGCGTCACCAAGCAAACGTCGCAACTGAACCGGCTGGGATAATGTGTATAATAATCTATAGCGCTGCCAGTCTGGAAACATGACGCGGTTCGCCTATTAACGCGGTAGACTGGCTGGGCGCCACAGGCAGGTCAATCTGCCAGGGGGAACTGCAGCCGAAAGGAGTCTCCGCAAGACGAGGCCTCTGGGGTGATCTTCGTGCGTTCCCAAAAGGTGGGAAGCTACGGACGTGCCCGACCTCGGCTCATCCTCAATGCGACCGCGCCGTATTAAGGATGAGCCAAAGGGGCGAGGCCCTTGAGGCGGAGTCGACGATCGTTGATGGCCCTTGCCTCTGTCGGGTGGAGCTCGCATGCAGTTATCAGAGCGCCTTAAGTCGCCTCATATTTCGTCTGATTTTGTGCGTTTCAGGCGAGGGTCTCTTAATACATGCCGTGAACTGGCAGATCTCCATTAATAAAAGGACATTTATGCTGGCTAAAGACGAGAGAGTGGTTGATGGCTTTCAGCCATTACTATACAAAGGAGGGACTCATACTATCGAGACTTTAGATGTCATGAGCTTGTGAAAAGCATTTCCCATATGGCTCGATGCAGGACAAGGTCAACATGGTCTTAAAAGTCTCTTTTATAGGATTATTATGCCAATGATGAAGGCGCTTCGGATTGGAGGTGAGGCAGGCAGGCGACAGGCGGTTGGATTAGTAAACTAACACTTTTTTGCTGTTTCGCGGTAAGAAGTCCGGGACATTATCTTATCTGCGCCATTGAATGAACTGGTCGTGAAGGGTTGTAAAACTGATTGTCATGGCATTACTGAATTCTAAGGATTTCGGTTTTCTACCGCTTTTATTTTAAATATCTGATTTTTTAAAATGAATAGCAATTTGAAGATCACAACTTTTTATTAATACATAAAAGAAAAGAAACACATGCGTATATGCCTTCGATGGCTCAGGACGCAGTTATTGAAGTGGTTTGTCTATCTATTCAGAAGCACTGAAAAATAATTTTTGTTTTTTCCTTCCTATTATGAGAAAATCAAAAGGTGAAACGGTTTGATAAGCGTACTTTTCAAGTAGCTAATGCCGACGAAAAAGATTAAACGAGGTAGTTGCATATATTTTTTTCTCATTAGCCATCTACACTGATCTGATTTCCTATTTTCCAGTGAAAAAAAAAACATCTACACACAACGATTTGGTCCAATAGCCTAAACTATACGTTTCGTTGATACCTTTTACCTACAAAGATGCAAACATATAGTATTCCTGTAAATATTTTTTAAATCAACATTACCTGGTTTTCAGAGCTGTTCTCGTAATGCTGATCTGACGAATAAAAATTTTCCTGGAAAAAAAAAAATGCTATTAACATGCATGTATTGTACATACAGTACCTGCTTGATTCTTTAATTGTTTTTGTTTTCTATATATACCGTATACCTATAAACCAGCACAAAGAAAAAGACAAGAGGAAGGAATTAGACGAACAAAACAAACACACAAAACGCCGCCTTGCCTCGTGCACACGCGCGCCTGAGTCCTGGCGGAGGCCTCCTTGACCCAAGACGTCGCGAATGCTCTCTCGCAGGTCTCGCGAAGTCCCTGACGGCAGGCTATCTAGCGCTGTCAGCAGTCTTATCAGCAGCTCGAGGGTTTTGTTCAATTTTTCTTGGCTCTGCAAAACAACGAAGGTATATATAGCGACTGAGGATGAATTCGCAGCTATTATTTAAAGAAAAATTGAAAGGAAAATGGTCTGCAGCACAAGGTAGTGAAGGAGGAAGGGGAAGAGGAGTTAACGGAGGCTGAGGAGGAAGAGGAGGAGGAGGAGGAAGAAGAAGAAGAAGAAGAAGAAGAAGAAGAAGAAGAAGAAGAAGAAGAAGAAGAAGAAGAAGAAGAAGAAGAAAAGAGAAGAAGAGGGAGAAGAGGAGCTGGAAAAGAAGACAACGAAAACGAAGAAAAACAAAAGAAGGAGGAGGAGGCGAGAGAACAAAATACAAATATACGTAAATAGAAAATCGAGAAAAGTATGTTCCTTTTACCGATGTCCCCAAGAACAGATTTACCAAACAACAGCGTAACTCTCTTATTTGACAATCATTAATACAAATTATTATTGACTCACCTCAACTAAGGCGTTGATTTTCTCTGAAGTCCGGTCTTGTTCCTTCCGAAGGGCGCATATGTCCTGTTAAGTGAAGGACACTCTGTTATGTAAATTCACTCACACAATTATTGGCATGTATATTCTATATATATATATGTGTGTGTTATA
This sequence comes from Penaeus vannamei, assembly GCF_003789085.1. Taxonomy (NCBI): domain Eukaryota; kingdom Metazoa; phylum Arthropoda; class Malacostraca; order Decapoda; family Penaeidae; genus Penaeus; species Penaeus vannamei. The sequence goes on from NW_020869222.1 coordinate 347,634, forward strand.
TGTATGTATATAATGTGTGTGTGCGTGTGTGTGAGTGTGTATTCCCCTTTCGCTCTTTCTCTTACCCTCTATTTCTCTTCCCTTCTCTATTCCTACTTCTATCTTTCTCTTCATCTCATCCTCTCTTTTCCCCTCTCCATTCTCCCCTCTCTCTTTCATCTCCCTCTCTCTCTCTCTTTCTCTTTCCCTCATTTTCTCTCTTTCTCCCTCTCCACCCTCCTCTCTCTTTCACTCTCCCTCTTTTTTTTACCTTCCCTCTCTCTTTCTCTTTCCTCATTCTCTCTCTTTCACCCTCTCCATTCTCCTCTCCCAGTCTCTCTCTCTCGTTCTCTTTCTCTTTACCTCATTCTCTCTCTTCCCCCCTCTCCATCTCTCTCTCCCTTTCCCTCATTTTTACTCTCTCTTCCTCATTCACTCATTCACTCACTCACATACTCAATTACTCCCTCCTTCCCTCTCTCCTTGCTTCCCAGTTTCTCTCTCTCTCCATCTCCTTCTCACCTCTTCATCCTCCTTTCCTTCATCCTTCTCTTCTCACCCTTGTTTGTTATTCCTTCCCGTCTTCTCTTTATTCATCCCACCCTCTTCCGGCTATCTTTCCATTTAACTTCCCTCCTTCGCTCTATCTCTTCTCTCCTTTTCCTCCCTCCCTTCCTTCCGTCTTTCCTTCCTCCGTTCCATCTTTCCTTTCTTCCTAATTTCCTCCCTCCCTCCCTCCTACCCTCCTTTACTTCTTCCCTCCCTCTCTCCCTTACTCACTAAACCCCTCCTTTCTTCCTTCCCCCCACACTTCCCTCCCTTCATCTCACCTTCTTTTTCCCTTCCCTTCCTTCTTTCATTTCTCTCCCTCCTTTTCCCTCCCTGTACTCCCCCTATCTTTCCCTTCCCTTCCTTCTCCATTTCCCTCCCCTCAATCTTTCGCCCCTTCCCTTTCCTTTCCCCCTCCTCTCTCCTCCCTCCCCCCTACCCTTCCCTTCCTTCTCTCCATCCATCCACCCTTCTCTCCACCCACCCCTTTCTTTTTCCTTCCCTTCCTTCCTCCATTTCCCTCCCTCCTCATATCTTTACCCTTCTCCTTCCCGCCTTCCCCTTCCTCCTCCAATCTTCCTTCCCTCCCTCCCTCCAATCATCCATCCCACTCTTCCCCTTCCCTTCTGTCCTCCCTCTCCCTCTCCATCTCTCTTCCTTTTCTCCACCCTTCCCTCCCTCTATCTCCTCTCTCTCTTCTCTCCCCCTATTCTTGACTTCTTTTCCTTCCTTACTCTATTTTCCTCCCTCCACACATCCCCCCGCCTCTTCCTTTTCCTTTCGTACCTCTCTGCCTCACCTCCCTATTCCTATTCATTCATGCTCTCTCTCTCTCTCTCTCTCTCTCTCTCTCTCTCTCTCTCTCTCTCTCTCTCTCTCTCTCTCTCTCTCTCTCTCTCTCTCTCTCTTTCTCATTTTACCTCCATCCCTCTTTTCCCCTTCCCTTCCCTCCTTCTCCTTCCTCTCCTTTCCTTTCATTCCACTGACCTGTGCAAGATCCTCGTGTTCCTGTTTCACCTTCCCGCTGCCATCCTCCTTTAAGGCTTTGATAATATCGGGCGCTTTTTCCACCAAAGCCACGAGAACATCTTTCACAGCGACTGCGAATTTTAAGTATGTAGTGGCAGACATCTGGAAAATAGAAATTGATAAGTTAATAAGATACATGTGTATCTATAAATACATTAATTCTTGAAATCTACCTTTAGATACAATACAAGGTGGAAGCAGCTAGAAATATGTATATATATATGTATATATATATATATATATATATATATATATATATATATATATATATATATATATATATATATATATATATATATATATATATATATACATACATTTTCCTCCAATAAGTTTGCGAAGACCGCTCGGTACCCCTGCTTAGGCGTCCGGTACAAGTTTTTTCCTCACGTCTTCCTCGCCCTCTTTGCGGCCAGGCGAACAATACGAGATGACGTAACTTGTGTATATAATCATTGTGCATATAAACATTGACAGTTGCGGGCAACCAAAAGATAATAATAATTGCTCTTTTCAGGTG
>NW_020869222.1:349810-357310 GCF_003789085.1 Penaeus vannamei
CGCCGTTATTTCTTAAAAAAATTAATGAATATGAAACCACCGTATTTAGCACATCCATTAACACGCATTCCATGACTTGAACAAGATGGTAACATGCACAAATAACGAATATTTCGCATTTTGCTAGTCTGGCGCAGCCGAAATATTGCTTAGCTTATGGCATGTGTGTCTGTGTTTGTTTGTTTGTGTGTATGTGTATGTGTGTGTGTGCGCGCGCGTGTGTGTGTTTGTATGAGTATGTATGTGTGTGTGTGTGTTTGTGTGCGTGCGTGTGTGTGTTTGTATGCGTATATATATGTGTGTGTGCACACACACACACATACACAAACACACACACATATATATACATATATATATATATATATATATATGTGTGCATATACATATATATAATGTACATATAGATATGTGTGTGTGTTGTGTATGCACACACACACACACACACACACACACTCTATATATATATACATACATACATATATATATATATATATATATATATATATATATATATATATATATATGTGCGTATGTGCATACACACAGCTTTGATATTACTTTCAATACTTATAGGTGTTGGCTGTAGCTGGACTGTAATTAAAATTAGTAGATAGTCTTGAATTATCTCAGGAGTTTGTCAATGAATGTATCAAAAGTAACATTGCTGTAAGATGTAAGCATTTTCCAACGATAGGTCTGGCCCCTGAAAGCTGAACCCTGCAAACAATGTCAAAAATGTCAGGGTATTTCTAATTTTCCTGGTGTAATTTGGTATTATAATACGTGTGCATGTGTTCCTTTTCTAGAACTATGATATATGGTGCTTGTCCACGACCTCTGTAAAACAGCAGATTTTTGGCAAACATTGATTGCTATACACAATTAGAGCAAACTCAGTTCATGGAATATTTGCTTGAAAATTTAGAAAACTTGAAAATGTATATACATTACGCCCTCATATCCCATTACTACTGTAAGCAACCCATTAAGCAACTAAGACATGACGCATTTCATTTAGGAAACATGAATTTGATAAATATGTCATTTGATATGTGCCAGGGAAGATTGATTTGCGGATATTTTCACATAGAACAGGGATATTATTCTTACAAAGGAACAAGTAAACAGTAATGCTATTAATAATCAAAATTACAATGGGAATGAAATACATGGAAAAATTAGCAGGTGAGAAGGGTTAAGGGAAAAAAACACACATAAATACTATGCTCATAAAATTGTGTATGCGTATATGCACGCTTACATATGTTAGAGAGATTGTGTGCATGTGTGACAGTATCAATGTGTATGTGCGTGACTCATTATTTTGGTTAGTCAACAAACTTTTTTTTTAGCTTTTTATAAGTTTAGTTGTACATTAAGAAATGATTAATTGGTATTTAAAGTGACAGCCAATCTGAAAATGTCAACACAATCAAATTTCGAGCTAATATTATGTTTTGATTCGCTTGATAGTAGCGGTCATTGTCGAAGATAGCACCTTCCGTGGCGGCCGAGCGGCAGCAGAGACGCTGGCTGTCCATTGCGCTTGCTTGTCTTTTGGGTGAGGATTCGAGCCCCTCGTGAGCGCCAAACCGCGGGCGCCTCCGTTCGAACGTTTTTAAAGTACGGCCCATAGTGTTCGTACTGTTGTTTTTCCTTTGTCTTGATCGGCATTCTCCTGGTTACACTTCCTCTTCATTGCCCTCGTCATCGTTATCATGATTATTATGTCATCATTATTACCATTACCCCTATGGCCATTATCCTCCTCCTCCCAGTTATTGTCGTTATTATTACCATTATCATTAAAATTGCCGTCATCATCATTATTACCACTACTAGTACCATCATCAGCACCATCATCATCAGCAGCAGGAACACCATCGCCATCACCACTCTGTCCTCCCCTCTCTCTCTCTCACACTCTCCTTCCCTCCCCCTCCCTCCTTTAGATATATTTTACATTTCCCTCACATATTCCGTTTCCATCTCCTATGTCATGGTTTGCCGAGGAAGTGTTAACATTAAATACCCAAAATGTCGATTATTGCTAATTCATCATGATCACCAGCACAGGAATGACGGCACGCTTCTCGATCTATATTTGCTGTGATGTTTTTAGCGCTGAGGGATTCCTCGAATGCTGTGGTTACTCCCCTCCTGCATTGCTGCGTTCGGAATCCCTTATCTTGCTCGTCCGGGTAAGCTGTCAGGACGAGCAAGACAACGAGGTCGCGGTCGGAAGCCTCTGAGGCCTTCATTACCCACAATGCATCCAGCTGTGAAGTTAACATTCGCTGTTTTTATGCGTGTTTATTTTAGAGTATATAGGCTTATAATTACTCTGATGCACAGGCAACTAATTTTCGGAAGACAAGAACTGAAATAACCCTTGATAACTTCAATTACCATAATCTTCTGATTGCCCACAACTGTCAGTGTTTATATGCACAAATGCGAGTGACGTCATCTCGTCTTGTTCGCCTGGCCGCAAAGAGGGCGAGGAGGACATGAGGAACAACTTGTACCGGACGCCAAAGCAGGGGTTCCCGAGCCGTCGAAACATCTTGTCAAACGTGTTGGAGAAAAGGATTCGAAGGCAAATTAGACATCGTACAGGGACTCCCTCTCCTTTTCTCTTTCTCTCTGTATATCATTATCTACCTTCCTCTCTTCCTCCTTGTCTCTAATTTTGCCTTGCTTCTTTCGCTCTACATTGTCGACATCGAAAAAAAGAAGAGGTAAAAAAGGCATAATACGTCATATATATATTTATTTACATTCATTATTTACCTTATTATTTTTATTATAGATGTCAGTGGCCTTACAAATCACTGAAGTTGTCTTGACTGTGATAATGAAAGTGCCCGACATTATCAGAGTCTTCAAGGAGCTTGGCAACGGGAAGGTGAAACAGGAACACGAGAATCTTGCACAGGTCAGTGGAATAAAAGGAAAGGAAGATGCAAGGGAGGGAGAAGGGAAGGGAAAGAGAGGGATTGAGGGAAAGAGGGTAAGAGAGAGTAGGGGGGGGGGGGAGGGAAAGGGGTAAGAGAGCGAGATAAGGGAAGAGAACAAGAGAAGGGAGGGAAGAGAGATATAGAGGGGTGGAGAAAGAGAGAGGGGGGAAGAGAGAGAAAGAAGAGAGAGGGGAAGAGAGAGAGAGAGAGAGGGGGGGGTGAGAATGAGAGGAGAAGAAAGAGAGAGAGGGGGAAGTAAAATTGAGGGGAAAGGAGCGGAACAGAGAGAGGAATATGAAGAGAGAGGAGGGGAGAGGAGGAGGGGAAGAAATAGATAGATAGAGAGAGAGGGGGTGCAAGAGAGAAAGGGGGTGAAAGAGAAAAGGGAGGGGAAGAGAGAGAAAAAGACGGCAAGAAAAAGGGGAATATAGAGGGGAGGGGATATGTATGTGTGTTGTGTATGTATATATACACATACGTATATACGCACATATGAATACACACGAATATACATATCTATAATTGTGTAAATGTAATTATACATCTAACAGAGTGTGCTTCACTTAACAGGAACTCTGTGCCCTTCGCAAGGAACATGAGAGGGCGTCAAAGACCATTGACGCCCTAGTTGAGGTGAGACAATAATAATTCCTATCAATGATGGTCAAAGTTATATTCACAGAGAGTTCATGTACTTGCATGATGAATCTGTTGTTCTTAAGGACATATGTAAAAGGAACACACCTTTCCCCATTTTCTTTTTGCGTATATTTATATTTTGTTCTGTATCGCCTCCTCCTTCTCCTCCTTTATATTTTCTTCTTCGTCTTCATTTCTTGTCCTTTTTCTCCGCCTTCTCTTCTACCTCTCCCTCTTCTTATTCTTCCTTTTCCTTATCATCCTCGTCTTCGTCTTCGTCGTCCTCTCCCTCTGCCTCCTCCTCCTCCTCGGCCTTCGTTCCTCTACTTTCAGTTCCTCCTTCACTAGCATGAGCTGCAGACAGTTCTCCTTTAAACTTCACCTTAAGAAATAGCTGCGAATGCATTCTCTTATCACTAAATCTACCTTCGTTGTTTTGCAGAGCCAAGAACAATTGAACCAAACACTCCAGCTGCTGACAGAACTGCTGATAGTGCTAAACAGCCTGTCTTCAAGGCCTTGGCCAGATCTGCAAGAGAGCATTCGCGACGTTTTGGGTCAAGGAGGCCTCCGCCAGGACTCTGGCGTCCGTGTGAACGAGGCGAGGAGGCGTTTTCTGTGTCTCTTTGTTCCTATAGTTCCTTCCTTTTTTTCTTTTCTTTTTTTTTTTTGCGTTGGTTCATAGGTATGGATATACATTATATGTAATAAAACAAGTACAGTTCAAGAAACAAACAGGCACATGTAATGTATGTACAATACATGCACATTAATAGAAACTTTTTTCGAGTTTTTTTTTTATTTATCAGATCAGCATTATTAGGACAGTTCTGAAGACCATGTAATGTACATTTAGAAACATTTACAGCAGCCTCCATATGGTTTGCATCTTTGTAGGTAAATAAAAGTAGCAATAGCATGGTTGTACGTAATGTTTTTTTTTTTATTATTGGAAAAAAGTCAATGCAGATGGCGGAGAGATAAATCTGTAACGATATGCAAATATCTCCTTTAATCTTTTTTGGGAGGCATTCGTCGCTTGAAAAACAGAATTTGAATAGTACACTTACTCTATCGTTTTATCTTTGGCATATTTTTCTCACAAAAGGAAGAAATACAACAAAAATGTCTTTTTCAGTGCTTCTGAAGAGAATGAATTCCCACTACTGTAACTGTCCTGAGCCATCGACGGCCTATACTTATGTTTCTTTTCCTTTTAGGTACTAATGAAGAATTATAAACTTCAAATTGCTATTTGATAAAAAAAGTATTCAACATTAAAGCAGTAGAAAACTAAAATCCTTAGAACTCAGTAATGCCATGACAGTTAGTTTTACAACCCTTCACGACCAGCTCATTCAATGGCGTAGATAAGATAATGTCCCGGACTTCTTACCGCGAAACAGCAAAAAAGTGTTAGTTACTAATCCAACCGCCTGTCGCCTGCCTGCCTGCCTGCCTTCAGTCCGAAGCGCCTTCTTTATTGGCATAATAATCCTATAAAAGAGACTTTTAAGACCATTTTGACCTTGTCCTGCATCGAGCCATATGGGAAAATGCTTTTCACAAGCTCATGACATCGAAAGTCACGACAGTATGTCCCTCCATTATACTGTAATGACTGAGAATGTACTGTCGCTGTCAACCACTCTCTAGTCTTGAACCAACATGAATGTCCTTTCGTTAATGGAGAACTGCCAGTATAAAGTTTACGGCATGTATTAAAAGACCCTCGCCTGAAACGCACAAAATCAGACGAAATATGAGGCGACTTAAGGCGCTCTGATAACTGCATGCGAGCTCCACCCGACAGAGGCAAGGGCCATCAACGATCGTCGACTCCGCCTCAAGGGCCTCGCCCCTTGGGCTCATCCTTAATACGGCGCGGTCGCATTGAGGATGAGCCGAGGTCGGGCACGTCCGTAGCTTCCCACCTTTTGGGAACGCACGAAGATCACCCCAGAGGCCCCGTCTTGCGGAGACTCCTTTCGGCTGCAGTTCACCCTGACAGATTTACCTGCCTGTGGCGCCCAGCCAGTCTACCGCGTCAACAGGCGAACCGCGTCATGTTTAGAGACTGGCAGCGCTATAGATACACACATATTGTCCCAGCCGGTTCAGTTGCGACGTTTGCTTGGTGACGCCACGTTCTTGGGCACCTCTCTCCCCGAGAAACAGAGCGAAATGGGGCCAGGCAGAAACTGTGGGCTAATATACAGGACACCGTGTTTTGCAGGCTCCCTCAGGGCTAACCTGTGCAGTCTGCAGGTCGACCTACAACGCGCACGATCGTCGTCCGCTTATCTTCTCCAGCTGCGGCCACACCTTCTGCGAGGAATGCCTTAGTAAGGTTTCTGTTGTTTGTCTTTCTGTGAAATCTGTGTTTGGCTTAATGTTTGGTTTCTTTCCTGGTTTGTGCTTCTTTGTTTTATTTTTTATTTATTTATTTATTATTTTTTTTGTTTGGCGTTGCGTTGTGTCTTTGTTTTCAGTGTCTTGGTGCCTCGTTTTTTTGTTTGTTTTATTTCTGCAATAATTAATATGTTGCTGTAAGAGAAGATACAACGGGTGACAGGGTAAAATATATACATATATGTGTGTTTGTATGTGAAATAATGATTAAATGAATGAATAAATGAATAAGTAGATGAATAAATACATACGTAGATAGAATAGATAAGAATATCTTAGAAATAATAAATTAGTAGATAAATAAGTGAAATGAATAGATACATTTAGAGAAGGCTTAATGAGTAAAAAGAAAGGCAATGAAAATCTTTCCTTCAAGGACGGAGAACCGCAAGAGTGTGTTCCGGTGCCCTTCTTGCCGGCAGGACCGCGACCAGTTCCGGACGCTGAAGCCTAACTTCGCGCTGCTCGACCTGCTCGAAGCGGTACGTGATTTTCTTCTTTTTTTAATGTATGATTTGTGCGTGTATGTATATGTGTGTTTGTGCGTGTGTGCATGTATGTGTGTGCGTGCGTGTGTGTGTATGTGTGTTCGTGTGTGCTCATGTGCGTGTGTTGGTTAGTGCATGTGAAATTAACCTTGGCTAATGGAAAGAGGTCCTTCCCAGAGGAGAGTCCAGGAGACCAGGGACGACGAAGACGACGAAGACGACCTCAAGAAGGGTCTCCGCATGGACGACGACGACCTGCTCTCCCTCGCCCTCCACATGTCCGCACAGGAGGCCGAGAACAAGGAGTACAGGCGTCAGGTCGCCGCCTTACTCGCGCGAGAGCCCGGGGCCGGCGACGTCCCCGGAGCGGAGGGCGGCTGGCAGGAGGAGGCAGAGGGGCGTCCGGGGAAGGAGGAAGCTTACTGCCATGAGGAACTTGAAGGTCATAGTAGGAAAAAGCTCCGCATTGAGAAGGAGAAGGCTGAAGAAGAGAGGAAAACACTCTTGGAGTTGGAGGAGGAAGAAGAACTACAGCTGGCCATGGCTATGTCACTATCTGTAAGCATTTTCTGTTCACTATATAACATCAAATATCACTTTAGAGTTGAGTCTCCCCTGTCTAGTTATAATGCTCTTATATAACACATAATTCTTGACACTGCGATACACAGATCATTATTTGCAACTCATTATACTTGTGTGAGGGCATTTACATGTATGCCAAATAAATGCTCCATGTCAGTGCCAATTAGTAACGTTTTACAAAATGGCCTTTTATTCCAGCTCCAGACAAGCGAGTAAGAGGCAGCAGATTATTATGATACAGAGTAAACGCGCTGCAGCATCATGAAGGAGAATTGAAGCCCTAAACACAAACACACACAATGTTTGTGGAAACCTCACGTTGGCAGTGTGATTATGCGGTATCCGTGAATTGTGGTCACCTACATTTATATATGAAGTACAGCTTATTAAGAGATTATGTATAGTTTATTAGTGTA
>NW_020869222.1:364810-367504 GCF_003789085.1 Penaeus vannamei
TGGTCGCGGTCCTGCCGGCAAGAAGGGCACCGGAACACACTCTTGCGGTTCTCCGTCCCTTGAAGGAAAGATTTTTTATTGACTCCAGCAATTTATCTTTTCCTTCATGGGTTCATTTATTCATTGATTAAAAAAAAATCTATCTATTCATTCTATTTATTCATCTATATCTATTTATTTACTATTTACTATTTCTTAGATATCTTAATTTATTCTATCTACGTATTTATCTATTTATCTATTTACTCATCAATCCATTTAATCATTCATTTAATCATTATTCACACACATACATAATGTATATAGTATACCCTGTTACTTACTCGTTGTATATTTCTCTGAAATTAACATAATTATTGCAAAAATAAAGCGGGAAAAAAAACGAGGCACCAAGACATTGGAAACAAAGCCATAACACTCACCCCCCCAAAAAAAAAAGGAACACACCAATACAGAGACCACACTTCAAGACAAACAGATTTCACAGAAAGACAAACAACAGAAACCTTACTAAGGCATTCCTCGCAGAAGGTGTGGCCGCAGCTGGAGAAGATAAGCGGACGACGATCGTGCGCGTTGTAGGTCGACCTGCAGACTGCACAGGTTATCCCTGAGGGAGCCTGCAAAACACGGTGTCCTGTATATTAGTCCACAGTTTCTGCCTAACCCCATTTCGCTCTATTGACTTTCTCTTTCTATGCTTCACATACTTCATGTAAATAATATACATATACATACATGTAAATATATGTGTATACAGCTGTCTACACACACACACACACACACACACACACACACACACACACACACACATATATATATATATATATATATATATATATATATATATATATATATATATATATATAGATACTCACAGAAAGTGGTTGTGAACGATGTCATTGTCGGTATCCTTTCGACGACCTGATAACTTGCTGCGCAATAAGTTATGGCCCTGCAATACATCCCCACGAGCGGCTGGACCATCGATTATTATCAAGGGGGCGGGGGGGGGGAGGGTGCCCAAGAACGTGGCGTCACCAAGCAAACGTCGCACTGCCGGCTGGAATACATGACGCGGTTCGCCTATTAACGCGGTAGACTGGCTGGCGCCACAGGCAGGTCAATCTGCCAGGGGGAACTGCAGCGAAAGGAGTCTCCGCAAGACGAGGCCTCTGGGGGTGATCTTCGTGCGTTCCCAAAAGGTGGGAAGCTACGGACGTGCCCGACCTCGGCTCATCCTCAATGCGACCGCGCCGTATTAAGGATGAGCCCAAAGGGGCGAGGCCCTTGAGGCGGAGTCGACGTTCGTTGATGGCCCTTGCCTCTGTCGGGTGGAGCTCGCATGCAGTTATCAGAGCGCCTTAAGTCGCCTCATATTTCGTCTGATTTTGTGCGTTTCAGGCGAGGGTCTTTTAATACATGCCGTGAACTGGCAGATCTCCATTAATAAAAGGACATTTATGCTGGCTAAAGACGAGAGAGTGGTTGATGGCTTTCAGCCATTACTATACAAGGAGGGAGTGAAGATGGACATGTGAGCTTGTGAAAAGCATTTCCCATATGGCTCGATGGAGGACAAGGTCAACATGGTCTTAAAAGTCTCTTATATAGGATTATTATGCCAATGATGAAGGCGCTTCGGATTGGAGGTGAGGCAGGCAGGCGACAGGCGGTTGGATTAGTAACTAACACTTTTTTGCTGTTTCGCGGTAAGAATCCGGGACATTATTATCTTTGAATGGTGGTCGTGAAGGGTTGTAAAACTTAATTGTCATTGGCATTACTGAATTTTTAAAGGATTTCGGTTTTCTACCGCTTTTATTTTAAAATATTTTTTAAAAATGAATAGCAAATTTGAAGATCACAAACTTTTAATAATAAAAGAAAAGAAACACATGCGTATATGCCTTCGATGGCTCAGGACGCAGTTATTGAAGTGGTCTTTGTCTTAATCTGTTCAGAAGCACTGAAAAATATTTTTTTGTTGTATCCTTCCTATTATGAGAAAATCAAAGGTGAAACGGTTTGATAAGCGTACTTTTCAAGTAGCTAATGCCGACGAAAAAGATTAAACGAGGTAGTTGCATATATTTCGTGTTTTTTTTCTCATTAGCCATCTACACTGATCTGATTTCCTATTTTCCAGTGAAAAAAAAAAAAAAACTTACACACAACGATTTGTCCATAGCTAACTAATTTGATACCTTTTTACTACAAATGCAAACTATATAGTATTCTGTAAATGTTTTTAAATCAACATTACCTGGTTTTCAGAGCTGTTCTCATAATGGCTGATCTGACGAAAAAAATTTTCCTGGAAAAAAGAAAAATGCTATTAACATGCATGTATTGTACATACAGTACCTGCTTGATTCTTTAATTGTTTTTGTTTTCTATATATACCGTATACCTATAAACCAGCACAAAGAAAAAGACAAGAGGAAGGAATTAGACGAACAAAACAAACACAAAAAGCCGCCTTGCCCTCGTGCACGCGCGCCTGAGTCCTGGCGGAGGCCTCCTTGACCCAAGACGTCGCGAATGCTCTCTCGCAGGTCTCGCGAAGTCCCTGACGGCAGGCTATCTAGCGCTGTCAGCAGTCTTATCAGCAGCTCGAGGGTTTTGTTCAATTTTTCTTGGCTCTGCAAAACAACGAAGGTATATATAGCGACTGAGATGAATTCGCAGCTA
>NW_020869222.1:367604-370104 GCF_003789085.1 Penaeus vannamei
ATAATTGTGCGATTGAGTTTATATAACAGAATGTACTTCACTTAACAGGACATGTGCGCCCTTCGGAAGGAACAAGAGCGGACTTCAGAGACCATCAATGCCCTTGTTGAGGTGAGACAATAATAATTTATATTAATTATTGTCAAAAAGAAAGTTTACGCAGGACATAGGTAAAAGGAATATACTTTTCCCTGTTTTTTTTTACGTATATTTGTATTTTGTTCTCTCGCCTCCTCCTTCTTTTTGTTTTCTTCGTTTTCTGATTTTCCAGCTCCTCCTCTTCCACTTTTTTCCTCCTCCTCCTCCTCCCGTTCCTCCTCTTCCCCTTCCTCCTTCACTACCTTGTGCTGCAGACCATTTTCCTTTCAATTTTTCTTTAAATAATAGCTGCGAATTCATCTCCAGTCGCTAAATCTACCTTCGTTGTTTTGCAGAGCCAAGAAAGATTTACAAAACCCTCAAGCTGCTGATGAGACCGCCGACAGCGCTAGATAGCCTGCCGTCAGGGACTTCGCGAGACCTGCAAGAGAGCATTCGCGACGTCTTGGGTCAAGGAGGCCTCCGCCAGGACTCAGGCGCGCGTGTGCACGAGGCAAGGCGGCGTTTTTGTGTTTGTTTTGTTCGTCTAATTCTGTCCTCTTGTCCTTTTCTTTGTGTTGGTTTATAGGTATACGGTATATAAAAAAAACAAATACAATTAAAGAATCAAACAGGCACATGTACTGCATGTACAATACATGCATGTTAATAGCAACTTTTTTTTTCTAGGGAAATGTTTATTCATCAGATCAGCATAATGAGAACAGCTCTGAAAACCAGGTAATGTTCATTTAGAAACATTTATAGCAACTTCCATATGGTTTGCATCTTTGTAGGTTTAAAAGGTAGCAATAGTATCGTTGTACGTATTTTTTTTCTTTGGAAATAAATAAAAAATGGCGAATGGGAGAAATCTGTGAACGATATGCAAATATCTCGTTTAATCTTTTGGGGGGCATTAGCTGATCGAAAATAAAATTTGAAGAATTCACTTATTCTATCGTTTTAACTTTTGCTTTTTTTTCTCATAATAGGAAGAAATACAACAAAAATACGTTTTTCAGTGCTTCAGAACAGAATGAAACCAGTTCGACAACAGTAACTGTCCTGAGCCCTCGACGGCACATACCCATGTGTTTCTTTTCCTTTTTAGCTTATAAAAAGTTCTAACTTCAAATAGCTATTTAATAAAAAAAAAAACTGACATAAAAAAATGTTTGTGATAGAAAACCGAAAGCCATTAGAACTGATTAATGCCTGACAATTATAATTTTACAAACCTTTACCAGTTCATTCGATGGCGTAGATAAGATAATGTCCCGCGAAACATCAAAACTGTTGCTACAAATCCGACCGCCTTCCACCTGCTTGCCTTCATTACTGCATAATAATCCTATAAAAGACCTTAAAGACCATTTCGATCTTGTCCTGCATCGAGCCATATAGGGAAATGCTTTTCACAAGCTCATGACAACTAAAGTCACATCACTTTAAATCCCTCCATTATGTAGTAATGGCTGAGAATTAGCCTTCTCGTGTGTGCTTCCGCTGTCAACCACTCTCTAGTCTTTAGCTAACATGAATGTCCTTTCGTTAATGGAGAACTGCCAGTATAAAGTTTACGGCATGTATTAAAAGACCCTCGCCTGAAACGCACAAAATCAGACGAAATATGAGGCGACTTAAGGCGCTCTGATAACTGCATGCGAGCTCCACCCGACAGAGGCAAGGGCCATCAACGATCGTCGACTCCGCCTCAAGGGCCTCGCCCCTTTGGGCTCATCCTTAATACGGCGCGGTCGTATTGAGGATGAGCCGAGGTCGGGCACGTCCGTAGCTTCCCACCTTTTGGGAACGCACGGAGATCACCCCCAGAGGCCTCGTCTTGCGGAGACTCCTTTCGGCTGCAGTTCCCCCTGACAGATTTACCTGCCTGTGGCGCCCAGCCAGTCTACCGCGTCAACAGGCGAACCGCGTCATGTTTAGAGATTGGCAGCGCTATAGATACACACATATTGTCCCAGCCGGTTCAGTTGCGACGTTTGCTTGGTGACGCCATGTTCTTGGGCACCTCTCCCCTCGAGAAACAGTTAATTAACAGAGCGAAATGGGGCCAGGCAGAAACTGTGGGCTAATATACAGGACACCGTGTTTTGCAGGCTCCCTCAGGGCTAACCTGTGCAGTCTGCAGGTCGACCTACAACGCGCACGATCGTCGTCCGCTTATCTTCTCCAGCTGCGGCCACACCTTCTGCGAGGAATGCCTTAGTAAGGTTTCTGTTGTTTGTCTTTCTGTGAAATCTGTGTTTGGCTTAATGTTTGGTTTCTTTCCTGGTTTGTGCTTCTTTGTTTTATTTTTTATTTATTTATTTATTTATTTTTTGTTTGGCGTTGCGTTGTGTCTTTGTTTTCAGTGTCTTGGTGCCTCGTTTTTTTGTTTGTTTTATTTCTGCAATAATTA
>NW_020869222.1:377604-379427 GCF_003789085.1 Penaeus vannamei
TGTTACCCCTTAGCAAATTGCATATCTTGCAATTTTCCACAAATATATAAATTTTACATGCTCTATTGATAAGCTGTACTTGGTATATAAATGTAGGTGTGCACATTTCACAGTTACCTCATAATCACACCGTCAATGTAAGGTTTCCACACACATAGTGTTTGTATGTGTGTGTTTAGGGCTTCAATTCATCTCCATGATGCTGGAACGCATTTAATCTGTATCATAATAATCTGCTGCCTTCTCCTCACTCATCTGGTGCTGGAATAAAAGGCCATTTTGCAAAATGTTACTAACTGGCATTGACATGGAGCATTTATTTGCATACATGTAAATGCCCTCACATATAAGTATAATGAGTTGTGAATATTGATTTGTGTATCAGTGTCAAAAATTATGTGTTATATAAGAGCATTGTAACTAGACAGGGGAGACTCAACTCTAAAGTGATATTTGATGTTATATAGTGAACAGAAAATGCTTACAGATAATGACATAGCCATGGCCAACTGTAGTTCTTCCTCCTCCAACTCCAAGAGTGTTTTCCTCTCTTCAGCCTCCTCCTTCTCAAGGCGGAGCTTTTTCCCATCAAGACCTTCAAGTTCCTCATGGCAGTAAGCTTCCTCCTTCCCGGACGCCCCTCTGCCTCCTCCTGCCAGCCGCCCTCCGCTCCGGGACGTCGCCGGCCCCAGCGGGCTCTCGCGCGAGTAAGGCGGCGACCTGACGCCTGTACTCCTTGTTCTCGGCCTCCTGTGCGGACATGTGGAGGGCGAGGGAGAGCAGGTCGTCGTCGTCCATGCGGAGACCTTCTTGAGGTCGTCTTCGTCGTCTTCGTCGTCCGTCCCTGATCTCCTGGGAAGGACCTCTTTTCCATTAGCCAGGTTAATTTCACATGCACTTACCAACCACGCAATACGCACACACACGCACACACACACACAACACACACACATAAAAACAACAACAAAAACACACATGCACAAATCATACATTAAAAAAGAGGAAGAAATCACGTACCGCTTCGAGCAGGTCGAGCAGCGCGAAGTTGGCTTCAGCGTCCAGAACTGGTCGCGGTCCTGCGGCAAGAAGGGCACCGGAACACACTCTTGCGGTTCTCCGTCCCTTGAAGGAAAGATTTTTTTATTGACTCCAGCAATTTATCTTTTCCTTCATGGGTTCATTTATTCATTGATTAAAAAAAAATCTATCTATTCATTCTATTTATTCATCTATATCTATTTATTTACTATTTACTTTTCTTAGATATCTTAATTTATTCTATCTACGTATTTATCTATTTATCTATTTACTCATCAATCCATTTAATCATTCATTTAATCATTATTCACACACATACATAATGTATATAGTATACCTGTTACTTACTCGTTGTATATTTCTCTGAAATTAACATAATTATTGCAAAAATAAGCGGGGAAAAAAACGAGGCACCAAGACATTGAAACAAAGCCATAACACTCACCCCCAAAAAAAAAGGAACACACCAATACAGAGACCACACTTCAAGACAAACAAATTTCACAGAAAGACAAACAGAAACCTTACTAAGGCATTCTCGCAGAAGGTGTGGCCGCAGCTGGAGAAGATAAGCGGACGACGATCGTGCGCGTTGTAGGTCGACCTGCAGACTGCACAGGTTATCCCTGAGGGAGCCTGCAAAACACGGTGTCCTGTATATTAGTCCACAGTTTCTGCCTGGCCCCATTTCGCTCTATTGACTTTCTCTTTCTATGCTTCACATACTTCATGTAAATAATATATACATATACATATACATGTAATATATGTGTATACACCTGTCT
>NW_020869222.1:379527-384527 GCF_003789085.1 Penaeus vannamei
CCCCTTCCTCCTCTCCACTATTCATTATCACTTATTTTCTATCCCCTTCCCCTGTTGCTAATCTGCTTTTCCCCTTTGTTTTCATGTCATTATCGCTTTCATTCGGTTTTTTCGCCTTTAGTGTCCCCCCCCCCTTTCTCCCCTTCCCCTTCCCCTCTCGATGACTTCTTTTTTCCTTCTCTCTTCACCTCCCTCGCCTGTCTCACCCCTCGGAGACCACGAAAGCCAGTGTTTCTTATTTCACAAGTACTTCAACCTGCCCTGTGCCCGACATTGACAAAGTAACCGTAGAACACGCTAATCTGACCCTTATTACTATCATACATTTTCAATGTTTTTATTCTGTTGTCTTCAAGTATAAATATGTCCTGTTTATACTGAAAATGTTTCTTATAAAATGCTTGATCTAAATCACTATGTATGTAACTGATTTTACTATTGATATTCAAGTGTTTCATGAACACTCAGTAATTCTGTCCCCTAACCACCAGATGTAAGGTTGTTAAAACATACCGATATCATGTCAACCATATACCCTTGTTCCTCTCCACGAACGGTCATGTGAACCAATGTTTCTGAATTTATGTTCATCCATATTCTTTCATGTTTTTCCATTGTATATTGTTTAAAAACGAACTTCGTCCATGGCAATTCCTGTGCCATACTCTTAGACCGGTCGCCCTCGTGGGCTTGGCAGGACGCGCTCCTCCCTGGGCACCTGCCTTGCCCTCTGTACCAGTTACCCAGAATAAAGACAAGAAAACTGCGACAAGTTTAACTGCACCAACATCTTCAGAGTACTCCAGTACGTCAGCACCTTAGTTACTACTGCCTTACCGCTCGACCACGCTCTACCAAACTACAAGTAATAATAGTGGAGGGAGTGGGACATCGCCTCCCACTTCATATATTACACCGCTACACTGCTGCTGCGTTCAGAACACCTTGCCTTGCTCGTCCGGACAACCTGTCAGAACGAGCAGGACGAAGAGGCCGCCGGAACTCTCCGGGGCCGTCATTACCCACAATGCATTATCGTACCAGTCTTTATTTTCTACACTGCATAGGTTTATAGTCACTGTGATCCCAGAGCCTCTCTCCAACACTAAAACACTAAATAACTTTTGATAACAACGATTACCATTAATTTCTGGTTACCCGCAACTTTTAATGTTTATATAGAAACGCTGTTGTGACGAGAGGAACAAGAGGTCCAGGACGACAAAGTAGGGTTCCGAACGGTCGAAACTCTTGTACAACTTGTTGGAAGGAAAGTTTCGAACGCTAATTAGACATCGGACAGCGAGTCTCTCGTCTCTCTCTCTCTCTCTCTCTCTCTCTCTCTCTCTCTCACTCTCTCTCTCTCTCTCTCTCTCTCTCTCTCTCTCTCTCTCTCTCTCTCTCTATATATATATATATATATATATATATGTGTGTGTGTGTGTGTGTGTGTGTGTGTGTGTGTGTGTGCGTGTGTGTGTGTGTGTGTGTGTGTGTGTGTGTGTGTGTGTGTGTGTGTGTGTGTGTGTGTGTGTAATCATTATCTATTTCCTATTTCCTCCATGTCTCTAATTCTGAAACGCTTCTTTCGCTCTACAAAGTAATAGTAAATTTAAAAAGAAAAGTAAATAGAAAAAATTATAATACGTTGAATATAATCGTTTATTGACTTATTTACCTTATTACCTTATATCTTTATTTCATTTTTATTTTAGATGTCCGTCATAACCTTGCGTGATCGTGAATGCTGTGAAAGAAGTTCTCATACTGTGATTCAGAAACGCCCAATATCATCAGAGCCTTCAAGGAGAAAGGCGGAAAGGAGATGGAAGAGGAACACGAGAAACTTGCACAGGTTAGTGGAAAGAGAAAAATAGGTGAAGGGAGGAAGGGAAGGGTGAGAGAGAGAGAAGAGAGAGAGAGAGAGAGAGAAGAATAGGAATAGGGAGGTGAGGCAGAAGAGAAAAGGGAAAGGAAGAGGGGGCGATGTGTGGAGGGAGGGGAAGGAGAATGAGGAAAATGGAGTAAGGAAGGAAGAGAAAGCACGAATAGGGGGAGAGAAGAGAGAGAGGAAGGACGGGAGAGATGCAGGGAGGGAAGAGTGGAGAAAAAGGAAAAGAGATGGAAAGGGAGAGGGAGGGCAGAAGGGAAGGGAAAGAGAGGGATGGATGATTGGATAGAGGGAAGGAGGGGAAAGGGGATTGGAGGAGGAGGGGAAGGGAGGGAAGGAGGAAGAAGGGAAAGGTATGAGAAGGGAGAGAAATGGAGGAAGAAGGGAAAGGTATGAGAAGGAAGAGAAATGGAGGAAGGACGGAAAGGGAAAGAAATGGATGGATGGAGAGAGGGAAGGGTGGATGGAGGGAGGGAAGGGAAGGGAAGGGTAGGGGGAGGGAGAGAGGGAGGGAAAAAGGCGAGGAAAGGAAAGGAAGAGGCAAAAGAATGAGGGAGGGGGGTAAAGCGAGGAAGAAAGGGTAAGGAAAGATAGGGGGAGGGAATGGAGGGGAGAGGAAGGAAAGAAATAGAGGAAGGAAGGGAAGGAACGAGAATGGATGGACGGAAGGAGTAAAGAGGGAGGGAGAAAGGGTAGTAGAGAGTAAAGGAGGGAGGGAAGAAGGAGAGATGGGACGGAGGAAGGAAAGGCGGAAGGGAGAGCAAGGAGAGAAGAGATAGAGCGAGGGAGGAAGGGAGGTTAAATGGAAGGGTAGGAGGAATAAAGGGAAGAAGGGAAGGAATAACGAGCTAGGGTGAGAAGAGAAGGATGAAAGAAAGAGAGAGGGAGAAGCTGGGAAGAAAGGAGGGAGGAAGGGAGGGAGTCATTGAGTGAGTGAATGAGAATGAAGAAGAGAATGAGAAAGAGAGAGATAGTAGAAAAGAGGGAGAGTGAAGAGAGAGAGAGAGAGAGAAAGGGGAATGGAGAGGGGGAAAGAGAACGAGAGAGATGAGGAGAGAGAAAGAGAGGGCATGTAATACATATCACACACACACACACACATATACATGAATATACATGTCAATAATTGTGCGATTGAGTTTATATAACAGAATGTACTTCACTTAACAGACATGTGCGCCCTTCGGAAGGAACAAGAGCGGACTTCAGAGACCATCAATGCCTTGTTGAGGTGAGACAATAATGATTTATATTAATTATTGTCAAAAAGAAAGTTTACGCAGGACATAGGTAAAAGGAATATACTTTTCCCTGTTTTCCTTTTACGTATATTTGTATTTTGTTCTCTCGCCTCCTCCTTCTTTTTTTTTCTTCGTTTTCTGATTTTCCAGCTCCTCCTCTCCACTTTTTCCTCCTCCTCCTCCTCCGTTCCTCCTCTTCCCCTTCCTCCTTCACTACCTTGTGCTGCAGACCATTTTCCTTTCAATTTTTCTTTAAATAATAGCTGCGAATTCATCTCCAGTCGCTAAATCTACCTTCGTTGTTTTGCAGAGCCAAGAAAGATTTTACAAAACCCTCAAGCTGCTGATGAGACCGCCGACAGCGCTAGATAGCCTGCCGTCAGGGACTTCGCGAGACCTGCAAGAGAGCATTCGCGACGTCTTGGGTCAAGGAGGCCTCCGCCAGGACTCAGGCGCGCGTGTGCACGAGGCAAGGCGGCTTTTTGTGTTTGTTTTGTTCGTCTAATTCTGTCCTCTTGTCCTTTTCTTTGTGTTGGTTTATAGGTATACGGTATATAAAAAAACAAATACAATTAAAGAATCAAACAGGCACATGTACTGCATGTACAATACATGCATGTTAATAGCAACTTTTTTTTTCTAGGGAAATGTTTATTCATCAGATCAGCATAATGAGAACAGCTCTGAAAACCAGGTAATGTTCATTTAGAAACATTTATAGCAACTTCCATATGGTTTGCATCTTTGTAGGTTTAAAAGGTAGCAATAGTATCGTTGTACGTATTTTTTTTTCTTTGGAAATAAATAAAAAATGGCGAATGGGAGAAATCTGTGAACGATATGCAAATATCTCGTTTAATCTTTTGGGGGGCATTAGCTGATCGAAAATAAAATTTGAAGAATTCACTTATTCTATCGTTTTAACTTTTGCTTATTTTTTTTCTCATAATAGGAAGAAATACAACAAAAATACGTTTTTCAGTGCTTCAGAACAGAATGAAACCAGTTCGACAACAGTAACTGTCCTGAGCCCTCGACGGCACATACCCATGTGTTTCTTTTCCTTTTTAGCTTATAAAAAGTTCTAACTTCAAATAGCTATTTAAAAAAAAAAAAAAAAAAAACTGACATAAAAAAATGTTTGTGATAGTAAACCGAAAGCCATTAGAACTGATTAATGCCTGACAATTATAATTTTACAAACCTTTACCAGTTCATTCGATGGCGTAGATAAGATAATGTCCCGCGAAACATCAAAACTGTTGCTACAAATCCGACCGCCTTCCACCTGCTTGCCTTCATTACTGCATAATAATCCTATAAAAGACCTTAAAGACCATTTCGATCTTGTCCTGCATCGAGCCATATAGGGAAATGCTTTTCACAAGCTCATGACAACTAAAGTCACGTCACTTTAAATCCCTCCATTATGTAGTAATGGCTGAGAATTAGCCTTCTCGTGTGTGCTTCCGCTGTCAACCACTCTCTAGTCTTTAGCTAACATGAATGTTTTTCATTAATGGAGAACTGCCAGATAAAGTTACGGCATGTATTAAAAGACCCTCGCCTGAAACGCACAAAATCAGACGAAATATGAGGCGACTTAAGGCGCTCTGATAACTGCATGCGAGCTCCACCCGACAGAGGCAAGGGCCATCAACGATCGTCGACTCCGCCTCAAGGGCCTCGCCCCTTTGGGCTCATCCTTAATACGGCGCGGTCGTATTGAGGATGAGCCGAGGTCGGGCACGTCCGTAGCTTCCCACCTTTTGGGAACGCACGGAGATCACCCCCAGAGGCCTCGTCTTGCGGAGACTCCTTTCGGCTGCAGTTCCCCCTGACAGATTTACCTGCCTGTGGCGCCCAGC
>NW_020869222.1:392027-403129 GCF_003789085.1 Penaeus vannamei
TTGTGTGTGTTATCTTGTCTCCGTGCCGGTGGACACACGCAGATTAACATCCATACACCATGATGGCTTTCCCACTGGGGTTATCGACAACTGTAGGCTTCCCATCTACATACTGCCCCGCACTGTGCGATATCCCATACTTTCCAACTTGACACAATGCGAATATACTTGTATATACCACTTTCATTTATTGAACCCATTTTCAAAAGGAATAATGTACAAATGCAAAAACACTAATAAAATATTCATTACCCAAATTGTTAGGGCCAGAAAGGGGGGCCGCGCAGCTAGTGAACCCGATCAACCACGTGTTTAGCCAACATCGCTACAGCACACTTAGATTACAGTCACGAGGCGAGCGCGCGATGGAACGAATTACTGCATGTGCACCCCTCTCCCGCCCCTCTTAACTTTCTTACCTTCACTAGACTTCGCGCAATTCCACACGCCTGCACGTTATCTGTCAGCACTACACCCGGACACGCGCGGAACATTAACACCTAACATAGTATATTGTAAACTATTAATTCACTCGATATTCTCAACAACGGATATCACCGAACTTGTCTTACTGTTACACATATGCAATTTGCATACTCACAACATCCGACACCACGGTCACACAGACACGCGCTCTACAATACAATAAATCAGTAAACTCGAGCATGCTCATTAAGCTCGCGCAGATTTATGATCTCTACGTCTCCCTCAACGCTCGCTATTCGACAAGCCCGCTTAAGGCTACACCACTCTAATATGGATACATATTCCACCGTACATACGTACTCTCATCGCTCACGCACTCTCTCCTCCAACCGTTACACCTCCCTAGCACGTAGTAATCCAACGATCTCTCATTGTGTATTGTAGTTGGTAAGAAACCAATATAATAATCAACAGTCCCTGTATTTTCATTTCTTTGAATATTTCTGCTTCCGATGTAGACTTTTTTTTAAGGCAAAATAAAAAAGCTGTTGTTGAATGGATGCCAAGTAGTATTAGCAATCATTATCATCGTTCTTACTTTCATCTATGACTATCACGTGATTACCAAAGTCAATTTCATTTTCACCAAAAGCTATTTGTGAACGCCTGCTATCGCCCCTCTCCGGCGTTGTATTCAGGTCACCGCGAAAGGGATAACCAATTATAAACCCAGTCTACTCCATAATTGTGGGCCGCAGCGTCAGGCAAACGGATCTCGCAACTATCATAAGACTTACTTCCAGATGTCACGCGAGTGACTCAATGACACACCCTTCACGCGTCCTACTTCTGTCTCTAAGTTCGCATAGACCTATACAGCGTCAAAAACCAGTTCTCGATGAATGACCTACATAGTTCTATAACAAGCTCGAAAGGTCCTCACTCCACGCTCGCACATTCTCAATACGTCCTCACATAGTCGCAGACACCGATCTGACGCTCGCCACCAAACTCATCTCACCAACGATACATCCCTGATAGTACCAGTCTAATACATAATACAAGCCTCCACTGCTTATATCACGCAGACTAGCCACCGGACAACTCCAGCTCTCCTGGCACACACGACACAATTGCGCTTCTATCTATACATAGATACACGTCTTCTAACTGTAGCCCACCCCACTCCGTTACCACGACTTCTCTCAGCCACTGACGGATATACTCATATCTCTCTACACGCGCCAACGCCCCGAACTCCTCCCTCCCACTGCATCTCATGATACGCTCCTAAGCCTCTTCCGTGCCGCTCTCTTTCCTCCTCCCGATACTCACCTCTCGTTCTCTACTGTTCTTCTCATCATCTCCTTACTTAAATAAACAGTAACAGGAACTAGCAACTACACCCACCAAGTTGACACACACCTAACAGTCATCGAGTGTAGTACCAATTAAGGGTCTTAAGATATCACTCTCTTTACAGCACCATCGATTACTATAATAGATCCACCCTCATCACATAGATAACCCTCAATCCCGTACACACGCCTCACGCCGCCGAATTCACGTTGAATACTAGTCCTACTCTACAGCAACCGTTGCATTTCGCCCAGGCTGTTACAACTATCCCGTAAACCGAAAACTCCCTGCGACGATCGTCGCTCTCTAATTAGCTATTACCTCTTCGCCACCGGTATAATGCACAACCTTCCCTGACCTCCTACGTCACTATCTAGCACTGTTCACATATGAGACACCGCTGTCGTCTCCCTACCGACACTAATATACTACCTACCCAACAGTAAAGACACTTCGCTGAATCACTCCCTCCCGCCTATCCCACACTCTATATCACCTAATCAACTCTTTACCCATCTTAATATCTTATATTATATATATATATAATATACCCTACCTCAGCACACTCCTAATATCCATGATATCTCGATCCTCTTATTGTCTGTATCATCATTGCAAATATTTAAAACTACTCGAGATTGCAAGTCACCCTCATGGTCTCGGTATTTGCATCGGCAGTGTGGTGTTGCTGGTGTTGGCGTTACTCCGGCACACACAACACACACACACACACACACACACACACACACACACAAACACACACACACACACTCACGCACACAAACACATACACATGCGAAGAGGGAAGGCGAGAAGAGCAGAGGTAGAGGGGAGGAGGGGAGG
Organism: Penaeus vannamei; assembly: GCF_003789085.1. NCBI lineage: Eukaryota > Metazoa > Arthropoda > Malacostraca > Decapoda > Penaeidae > Penaeus > Penaeus vannamei. Next base: position 394,656 of record NW_020869222.1, read on the forward strand.
GGGGAGGGGGGGAGAGAAAGACATAGTGAGAGGGTCGAGAGAGAGAGACCGACAGACATACAGACAGGAGGGAGAAGAAGGAAAGAGAAAAGGAAGAGAGAGACAAGGATGAGCAGAAAGGGGCTCTAAATGAGAAATGTATGCTACAAATAATACCGAAAGAAGTGACTAGAAAACAAATGAAAATTGATATCCGAATTTGTGAAACAACTATATGAACAGGAAAAGAAAAGAGAGAGAGAGAAAAAAAAAATGCTTGTTCCCAGTTGCAAGTCTTATCTCCACGTACTGTAAAGATAAGGAGGGAACATAACCCTTGATTTTGGGAGGCGTTAATCATTCCTCATGGGACCTTGAAGAGATCTTTACCTTATCGAGTTTATGAAACGGCGTTGATAAATATACTGTGATAGTCAAGCGTTTAGCTGCGACCATATTATGAGCTAAGGATGCATTTGAAATATAGGATATGATTTTTTCTTTTTATTTCCGCGCATGTAAATGATCTTTTTAGTTGCAGAACAAATACTGCAGTTATCGTTATGAATGCCTTTTTCCGTTGATTTCTTTAAGGTTCTCACCTTCAAGGCATGAGACACGACTTTTACGGCATATGGTGAATACAGTCATAAGCAAATTGGAAAAGGAAGAGAGAGATAGAGAGAGAGATAGAGAGAGAGGATTTTTAAAAATGATTTTATATATGGGCGCCTATTTTGATATCTTTTTTCTACCAAAGGCATTTTATGCTTATATTTTTCAACAGAAATGCATTAGATATAATTGTAGAGCGTCCTGTATCTAGTGGACGAAGGAATATACCATGCCCATGCCTTATATATTCCTTTTTAAAAGAATAATGAAAACAATTAGCGAATGCGTCTCAATCCCTTTCTCGATTTTGTATGTTGTGCATACAGCGCATATATATAATAGTTTGAACAAGTAATCTGCCTTTATTAGCCATAAAGGAGACAACTTTCGAAGACATGCCTCTGTAAAGCCGAAAAAAATATATCTCGCTCCTGTAATCGGAAGATGTGTGTAAACACAGACAGACAGAGAAAGAAACAGAAGAGATATAATGAGAAAGTGGGAGAAAAGGAGAGAGAGACAGATAGACAGACATAGAAAGAGACAGAAGAAAAATTGTGAAAAAAATGGGAGAAAAGGAGAGAGAGAGAGAGAGAGAGAGAGAGAGAGAGAGAGAGAGAGAGAGAGAGAGAGAGAGCGAGAGAGAGAGAGAGAGAGAGAGAGAGAGAGAGAGAGAGAGAGAGAGAGAGAGAGAAGAGAGAGAGAGAGAGAGAGAGAGAGAGAGAGAGAGAGAGAGAGAGAGAGAGAGAGAGAAGTAGAGAGATATAGAGATTTATAGGGAGCAGAGAAAAAGGGAGAGAGAAATCAGAGAGAGAGAGAGGGGGGGGGGGCAAAGAGAGAGAGGGGATGGGGGGGATGAGGGGGAAGTAGAAAGGGGATCGGAGAGAGAGAGAGAGGGTGGAGGGGGAAGTAGAGAAGGGATCTGAGAGAGAGAGAGAGAGAGAGAGAGAGAGAGAGAGAGAGAAGAGAGAGAGAGAGAGAGAGAGAGAGAGAGAGAGAGAGAGAGAGAGAGGAGAGAGAGAGAGAGAAAGAGAGAGAGAGAGAGAAAAAGAGAGAGAAAGAAGAAGAGAGAGAGAAGAGAGAAGAAAAAGAGAGAGAGAGAGAGAGAGAAAGGGGAGAGAGATAATTGCCCGTGCTGTGGGAAATGAGACTGTACATAGTTTTCTTCGTAACGCATTCTACGTCTAACAGCGCATTCACCAGCCAATCGGAGTTTATGAAGAATAACGACATCAGCCAAAGTCCTACGCGTTTGGAGTTTGTAATCTACCAAAGATGCCCATAAACACACATATACACTCTCACACATATATGTGTGTGTGTGTGTGTGTGTGTGTGCCTATGTGAGTGTATGTGTTTGTTTGTGTGTGTCCATGTGTGTCTGTGTGTGCTTTTGTATGTATGTGTATGTGTGTGTGTATTTGTAATGTGTGTAATGTGTGTTTGTGTGTGTATGTTATATTTCTAGATTATCTTAATGAGAAAAGAAATGCCATGCACACACACACACACATATATGTATATATATATATATATATATATATATATATATATATATATATTATATATACATATATTGTGTGTGTGTGTGTGTGTGTGTGTTGTGTTGTGTGTGTGTGATGTATATATATATAATATATATTATCTATTACTATCTGACGCTGCGCTCAGACTTCCTATAACTACAATACACTACTAATCATTCCGACTATCGATCGCGTAATACCTATCGCATATCTTTATCTCCACCTCGTACTCATATATTGTTATATTTCATTGACCTACACCCTAGTCCGCCCGGGACTCTTCGGCGCACACCTTCACCACTATATATATATACTATACTAACGGCTCCCGAATACAATACTCCTATCTACAGTGTGAGAACCTACTAAGTAGCACGCTGTCTGCCAGTATACAAGTATATATTAGGAGAGAGAGAGAGAGAGAGGAGAGTAGTGTAAAGAGCGTGCGATACAGACCAGACTCCTCACACGCCTTTCAGAAGTACTGCACCATCGATCAAAAGTCATAGTCACTCGGTCACATCCACAGTGCGTGGCTCAAATAATCGCATACTATGTTAGTTTATTTCAACACGCAGAATACGTTATTATAGTATAACTACTAATTATATAGTATATAATTATTTTACGAAGTCTCACCATAGTAATGATATTACAAACATAACTGACATCACACGACACTATTATTTGACACTAACAATCTCTCGATGTTGTGATCCTTCCTGCCCGTCGTTTACATGTAACAATACCTACACTGTATATCATGTGAATTAATGCGAGACGTATGCGATGAGATGAACTCTCTCCTGCTGACTCGTGCTCGCTTATGGACACTCTTTCATTGTATAAAATGCTTAATCTTCACTTAGCGTCGACTACGACTCACCAATCTATCTCTCTCTGAAGTTTTCTCTACTATAGCCACGTCCAATGTCTCCCTCTCACTTATTAACCGCCAGGCAACCGCGATATCTCACCCGCGCAGTATAGCCTGCATCACACATTCCTGCACTTATACATTATACAGAACGCCCACTACATACCCGGGTTTGAAACTACAACAATAATTACGGCTACTACTTACGCACATGCCAGTCCGACTCACTGAACGCTCATGCGCGATACCGCACACGACACAGAGCACCTGTCGCATCGACCTGAAAGAGCGCTGAACTCTCGACCGAGTGAGACGACCGAATCGTGACTAGCACAACGCGAGACAGAGATGATGGAGAGAGGAGAGGGAGAGAGAGGAGATCGTAGAGACTTTATCCTACATTAATACTTCATGGCATTTTCAGCTAAAAATTGCTCTCTTCAGGACAGTTTGCAAGTCCTGGAAAAATGCAAGGAAAGTTTTCCAGTCATCAATTCAATCCGAATGAAACGGAAAAATGGGTCATGGCACAGCATTAAAGCTGCACTTAGTAACTTAGCAAGTAATGAAAGCGACAAGACTGCAATATTGATAATATTTTTTTCCCTTCTTATTAATGTTACAGTTAATATCAGTGATTTAGTCCCTGTGGGTTACCAGCAGAGTCAATGACCTTTAGGCTTTACGTTGTTCATGTTCATATAAGTATCTCATTTCATCAGGTCAGTCTTCTGCAACAACATCCGCTACAGGTCTCAGCTCTCCATGATGGAGAGGCTGGTGCTGGCTCTGAAACTGTTGTTGACCTAAAGCCGATGGTTCAGCTGTAGAAATTAATGCTGATGCCCTCATTTCGAAGGTGATGCAATGGGACTGGGTTGCTAGCAGGAAGGACAGCTTAGAGAAAAGTTTGTCTCATGATCAAGTTTACAGTTAACATATTTCCTATGCATATCATATCTCGCGTGAGGACCTGCACGTCGCCCTCCATGCCGTCGAGTAAGGCGGCGACCAGATGCCTGTACTCCTTGTTCTCGGCCTCCTGTGCGGACATGTCGAGGGCGAGGGAGAGGAGGTCGTCGTCGTCCATGCGGAGACCCTTCTTGAGGTCGTCTTCGTCGTCTTCGTCGTCCCTGGTCTCCTGGACTCCCCTCTGGGAAGGACGTCTTTCCATTAGCCACGGTTAACTTCACATGCACTAACCAACACACGCACATGTGCGCACATTTACACGCACAGGCACACACACACACACACATGCATACACAAAACATTAAAAAAGAAGCAGAAAACGCGTAACGCCCCGAGAAAGTCGAGCATAGCTGGCGGTGGTTTTAAAGTACGGCCCTATGACTTAGCCATGAAGTAGTATTGATGGTGCCTATAAGCTGTGACGTCCGAGTCGGTTGATGATAGACAACAGAAATAACAGGATAATTGTTTATTTATCATATAGATATATATATATATATATATATATATATATGTATATATATGTATATATGTATACTACCTTTAATACATCACATGATATTTTTGAATAAGCTTGCTTTGGATTGTGAACTCCACAGTAATGACAACGAATATATAAAACGGTTTTTGTAGGATATATATATATATATATATATATATATATATATATATATATATATATATATATATATAAAGGTTGGAAGGTTGCTAATAAAATGGAACGCTTGTCGAGAGAAAATACTTTTGAGTTTACCTCAGAGGTATTTGATATAACCGGTTTTTAGCACTGATATTAATGACGTCACAGTTCAAATTAAAAACACAAGAGCATAGCTATGCAAATGAATTTTAAGAAGTCTGTGGTCAAAAACGAGATTACTATGGGATTCTATACTCACGAAAACAAACTTCCACATAAAATAAGTCGTGATATAATTTTTGAGCGAATCACGATCGACCAATCTCACCCAATCACAGCGCACCAGCTTATCACGAGTCGGTTTCCTCGACACCTCGATCTATTTGGCGCTCTCTTACTGCATACCACGTCAGCTGTCATTCTGGTATGAGTGAACCCCGCAAACCAGATCGCTTGCCTGTGGTACCCAGTATTCGGGGGCATTCGATATCGCTTCACAGTGAGTACTGAGTCGGCTGTTTCGTAGCGTGCAATAACAGTGCTTGTTTTAGAGAGAGAAGACTTTTGCTGCCCGCCATAACACATTCTGGCAAGGAAATCAATCGACTAATGGCTTATAGGACACAAATAGGGCCATACTTTGAAGCGGTGGACCAGTTTCGTAATTTAACCACCCTAGATTCGAACGCCTGTCGTTCCGACATCCCGAACCGGCGTTATATTATTGGAACTTGAGTGGCGGTGGAGCGCCAGCACTAATGTGTCTTTTACGAAGGTATTCGACAGTTTTCTTCTTTACTGTTCAGCCTACACTCAGAGGTTATCTATTTCATGATAGGTACAACGACACAGAAAATTTGGATAGTATTTGTATGATCATTTAGCAACTATTTTAAAATCGAAATATTTTGAGAAGACTTTACTGTATGTATATATCTGTCCAAGATTCCTCACCTCACGTAGGTCCCCTTATTCGCCGTTATTTCTTAAAAATTGAAATATGAAAGCACCGTATTTAGCACATCCATTAACACGCATTCCATGACTTGAACAAGATGGTAACATGCACAAATAACGAATATTTCGCATTTTGCTAGTCTGGGCGCAGCCGAAATATTGCTTAGCTTATGGCATGTGTGTCTGTGTTTGTTTGTTTGTGTGTATGTGTATGTTGTGTGTGCGCGCGCGTGTGTGTGTTTGTATGAGTATATATGTGTGTGTGTGTGTGTTTGTGTGCGTGCGTGTGTGTGTTTGTATGCGTATATATATGTGTGTGTGCACACACACGTATATATTATATATATATATATATATATGTGTGCATATACATATATAATGTACATATAGATATGTGTGTGTGTTTGTGTATACACACACACACACACACACACACACACACTCTTATATATACATACATATATATATATATATATATATATATATATATATATATATATATATATATGTGCGTATGTGCATACACACAGCTTTGATATTACTTTCAATACTTATAGGTGTTGGCTGTAGCTGGACTGTAATTAAAATTAGTAGATAGTCTTGAATTATCTCAGGAGTTTGTCAATGAATGTATCAAAAGTAACATTGCTGTAAGATGTAAGCATTTTCCAACGATAGGTCTGGCCCCTGAAAGCTGAACCCTGCAAACAATGTCAAAAATGTCAGGGTATTTCTAATTTTCCTGGTGTAATTTGGTATTATAATACGATGTGCATGTGTTCCTTTTCTAGAACTATGATATATGGTGCTTGTCCACGACCTCTGTAAAACAGCAGATTTTTGGCAAACATTGATTGCTATACACAATTAGAGCAAACTCAGTTCATGGAATATTTGCTTGAAAATTTAGAAAACTTGAAAATGTATATACATTACGCCCTCATATCCCATTACTACTGTAAGCAACCCATTAAGCAACTAAGACATGACGCATTTCATTTAGGAAACATGAATTTGATAAATATGTCATTTGATATGTGCCAGGGAAGATTGATTTGCGGATATTTTCACATAAAACAGGGGATATTATTCTTACAAAGGAACAAGTAAACAGTAATGCTATTAATAATCAAAATTACAATGAGAATGAAATACATGGAAAAATTAGCAGGTGAGAAGGGTTAAGGGGAAAAAAACACATAAATACTATGCTCATAAATATTGTGTATGCGTATATGCACGCTTACATATGTTAGAGAGATTGTGTGCATGTGTGACAGTATCAATGTGTATGTGCGTGACTCATTATTTTGGTTAGTCAACAAACTTTTTTTTTAGCTTTTTATAAGTTTAGTTGTACATTAAGAAATGATTAATTGGTATTTAAAGTGACAGCCAATCTGAAAATGTCAACACAATCAAATTTCGAGCTAATATTATGTTTTGATTCGCTTGATAGTAGCGGTCATTGTCGAAGATAGCACCTTCCGTGGCGGCCGAGCGGCAGCAGAGACGCTGGCTGTCCATTGCGCTTGCTTGTCTTTTGGGTGAGGATTCGAGTCCCTCGTGAGCGCCAAACCGCGGGCGCCTCCGTTCGAACGTTTTTAAAGTACGGCCCATAGTGTTCGTACTGTTGTTTTCCTTTGTCTTGATCGGCATTCTCCTGGTTACACTTCCTCTTCATTGCCCTCGTCATCATCGTTATCATGATTATTATGTCATCATTATTACCATTACCCCTATGGCCATTATCCTCCTCCTCCTCAGTTATTGTCGTTATTATTACCATTATCATTAAAATTGCCGTCATCATCATTATTACCACTACTAGTACCATCATCAGCACCATCATCATCAGCAGGAACACCATCGCCATCACCACTCTGTCCTCCCCTCTTCTCTCTCACACTCTCCTTCCCTCCCCCTCCCTCCTTTAGATATATTCTACATTTCCCTCACATATTCCGTTTCCATCTCCTATGTCATGGTTTGCCGAGGAAGTGTTAACATTAAATACCCAAAATGTCGATTATTGCTAATTCATCATGATCACCAGCACAGGAATGACGGCGCTTCTCGATCTATATTTGCTGTGATGTGTTTTTAGCGCTGAGGGATTCCTCGAATGCTGTGGTTACTCCCCTCCTGCATTGCTGCGTTCGGAATCCCTTATCTTGCTCGTCCGGGTAAGCTGTCAGGACGAGCAAGACAACGAGGTCGCGGTCGGAAGCCTCTGAGGCCTTCATTACCCACAATGCATCCAGCTGTGAAGTTAACATTCGCTGTTTTTTATGCGTGTTTATTTTAGAGTATATAGGCTTATAATTACTCTGATGCACAGGCAACTAATTTTCGGAAGACAAGAACTGAAATAACCCTTGATAACTTCAATTACCATAATCTTCTGATTGCCCACAACTGTCAGTGTTTATATGCACAAATGCGAGTGACGTCATCTCGTCTTGTTCGCCTGGCCGCAAAGAGGGCGAGGAGGACATGAGGAACAACTTGTACCGGACGCCAAAGCAGGGGTTCCCGAGCCGTCGAAACATCTTGTCAAACGTGTTGGAGAAAAGGATTCGAAAAAATTAGACATCGTACAGGGACTCCTCTCTCCTTTTCTCTTTCTCTCTGTATATCATTATCTACCTTCCTCTCTTCCTCCTTGTCTCTAATTTTGCCTTGCTTCTTTCGCTCTACATTGTCGTCGCATCGAAAAAAGAAGGGTAAAAGCCATATTCGTTCACTCTCATTATTATTATTATTTACATTCATCTCTTACCCTTGTTACTCTTTCTCTCTTCTATACGTTGCAGTGTCCCTCCTTACAAATCCCGGCTGACTCCGTTGTCCTCGACTTGCTGATCTCCTCACGCTCTGCTCTCTCCTTTCTCTATTCTCATCTCTC
>NW_020869222.1:410729-423229 GCF_003789085.1 Penaeus vannamei
CACATACAAACACACATATATGTATATATTTTACCCTGTCACCCGTTGTATCTTCTCTTACAGCAACATATTAATTATTGCAGAAATAAAACAAACAAAAAAACGAGGCACCAAGACACTGAAAACAAAGATATAACGCAACGCCAAACAAAATAATAATGATAAATAAATAAATAAATAAATAATAAAACAAAGAAGCACAAACCAGGAAAGAAACCAGACATTAAGCCAAACACAGATTTCACAGAAAGACAAACAACAGAAACCTTACTAAGGCATTCCTCGCAGAAGGTGTGGCCGCAGCTGGAGAAGATAAGCGGACGACGATCGTGCGCGTTGTAGGTCGACCTGCAGACTGCACAGGTTAGCCCTGAGGGAGCCTGCAAAACACGGTGTCCTGTATATTAGCCAACAGTTTCTGACTGGTCTCATTTCGCTCTGTTAATTAACTGTTTCTCTTTCTATACTTTACATACTTCCATATTCATAATACACACACACGCACACACATACACACTCATATATATATATATATATATATATATATATATATATATATATATATATATATATATGAGCTACTGGACAGAAAGTGGTTGTGACCGATATAATTATCATTATCCTTTCGACGACCTGATAACGTGCTGCGCAATAAGTTATGGCCCTGCAATACATCCCCACGAGCGGCTGGACCATCGATTATTATCAAGGGGGCGGGGGAGGCCCAAGAACGTGGCGTCACCAAGCAAACGTCGCAACTGAACCGGCTGGGATAATGTGTGTAATAATCTATAGCGCTGCCAGTCTGGAAACATGACGCGGCTCGCCTATTAACGCGGTAGACTGGCTGGGCGCCACAGGTAGGTCAATCTGCCAGGGGGAACTGCAGCCGAAAGGAGTCTCCGCAAGACGAGGCCTCTGGGGGTGATCTTCGTGCGTTTCCAAAAGGTGGGAAGCTACGGACGTGCCCGACCTCGGCTCATCCTCAATGCGACCGCGCCGTATTAAGGATGAGCCCAAAGGGGCGAGGCCCTTGAGGCGGAGTCGACGATCGTTGATGGCCCTTGCCTCTGTCGGGTGGAGCTCGCATGCAGTTATCAGAGCGCCTTAAGTCGCCTCATATTTCGTCTGATTTTGTGCGTTTCAGGCGAGGGTCTTTTAATACATGCCGTGAACTTTATACTGGCAGTTCTCCATTAACGAAAGGACATTCATGTTGGTTCACGACTAGAGAGTGATTGACAGCGACAGTACATTCTCAGTCATTACAGTATAATGGAGGGACATACTGTCGCGACTTTCGATGTCATGAGCTTGTGAAAAGCTTTTTCCCAAATGGTTCGATGCAGGACAAGGTCAAAATGGTCTTAAAAGTCTCTTTTATAGGATTATTATGCCAATAAAGAAGGCGCTTCGGACTGAAGGCAGGCAGGCAGGCAGGTGACAGGCGGTTGGATTAGTAACTAACACTTTTTTGCTGTTTCGCGGTAAGAAGTCCGGGACATTATCTTATCTACGCCATTGAATGAGCTGGTCGTGAAGGGTTGTAAAACTAACTGTCATGGCATTACTGAGTTCTAAGGATTTTAGTTTTCTACTGCTTTAATGTTGAATACTTTTTTTATCAAATAGCAATTTGAAGTTTATAATTCTTCATTAGTACCTAAAAGGAAAAGAAACATAAGTATAGGCCGTCGATGGCTCAGGACAGTTACAGTAGTGGGAATTCATTCTCTTCAGAAGCACTGAAAAAGACATTTTTGTTGTATTTCTTCCTTTTGTGAGAAAAATATGCCAAAGATAAAACGATAGAGTAAGTGTACTATTCAAATTCTGTTTTTCAAGCGACGAATGCCTCCCAAAAAAGATTAAAGGAGATATTTGCATATCGTTACAGATTTATCTCTCCGCCATCTGCATTGACTTTTTTCCAATAATAAAAAAAAAACATTACGTACAACCATGCTATTGCTACTTTTATTTACCTGCAAAGATGCAAACCATATGGAGGCTGCTGTAAATGTTTCTAAATGTTCATTACATGGTCTTCAGAACTGTCCTAATAATGCTGATCTGATAAATAAAAAAAAACTCGAAAAAAGTTTCTATTAATGTGCATGTATTGTACATACATTACATGTGCCTGTTTGTTTCTTGAACTGTACTTGTTTTATTACATATAATGTATATCCATACCTATGAACCAACGCAAAAAAAAAAAAGAAAAGAAAAAAAGGAAGGAACTATAGGAACAAAGAGACACAGAAAACGCCTCCTCGCCTCGTTCACACGGACGCCAGAGTCCTGGCGGAGGCCTCCTTGACCCAAAACGTCGCGAATGCTCTCTTGCAGATCTGGCCAAGGCCTTGAAGACAGGCTGTTTAGCACTATCAGCAGTTCTGTCAGCAGCTGGAGTGTTTGGTTCAATTGTTCTTGGCTCTGCAAAACAACGAAGGTAGATTTAGTGATAAGAGAATGCATTCGCAGCTATTTCTTAAGGTGAAGTTTAAAGGAGAACTGTCTGCAGCTAATGCTAGTGAAGGAGGAACTGAAAGTAGAGGAACGAAGGCCGAGGAGGAGGAGGCAGAGGGAGAGGACGACGAAGACGAAGACGAGGATGATAAGGAAAAGGAAGAATAAGAAGAGGGAGAGGTAGAAGAGAAGGCGGAGAAAAAGGACAAGAAATGAAGACGAAGAAGAAAATATAAAGGAGGAGAAGGAGGAGGCGATACAGAACAAAATTAAATATACGCAAAAAGAAAATGGGGAAAGGTGTGTTCCTTTTACATATGTCCTTAAGAACAACAGATTCATCAAGCAAGTACATGAACTCTCTGTGAATATAACCTTTGACCATCATTGATAGGAATTATTATTGTCTCACCTCAACTAGGGCGTCAATGGTCTTTGACGCCCTCTCATGTTCCTTGCGAAGGGCACAGAGTTCCTGTTAAGTGAAGCACACTCTGTTAGATGTATAATTACATTTACACAATTATAGATATGTATATTCGTGTGTATTCATATGTGCATATATACGTATGTGTATATATATATACACAACACACATACATATCCCCTCCCCTCTATATTCCCCTTTTTCTTGCCGTCTTTTTCTCTCTCTTCCCCTCCCTTTTCTCTTTCACCCCCTTTCTCTCTTGCACCCCCTCTCTCTCTATCTATCTATTTCTTCCCCTCCTCCTCTCCCCCTCCTCTCTCTTCATATTCCTCTCTCTGTTCCGCTCCCTTAATCTTTCTTCCCCTCCTCTAATTTTACTTCCCCCCTCTCTCTCTTTCTCTCCTCTCATTCTCTCACCCCCCCCTCTCTCTCTCTCTCTTCCCCCCTCTCTCTTTCTTTCTCTCTCTTCCCCCCTCTCTCTTTCTCCACCCCCTCTATATCTCTCTTCCCTCCCTTCTCTTGTTCTCTTCCCTTATCTCGCTCTCTTACCCCTTTCCCTCCCCCCCCCCTACTCTCTCTTACCCTCTTTCCCTCAATCCCTCTCTTTCCCTTCCCTTCTCCCTCCCTTGCATCTTCCTTTCCTTTTATTCCACTGACCTGTGCAAGATTCTCGTGTTCCTGTTTCACCTTCCCGTTGCCAAGCTCCTTGAAGACTCTGATAATGTCGGGCACTTTCATTATCACAGTCAAGACAACTTCAGTGATTTGTAAGGCCACTGACATCTATAATAAAAATAATAAGGTAAATAATGAATGTAAATAAATATATATATGACGTATTATGCCTTTTTTACCTCTTCTTTTTTCGATGCCGACAATGTAGAGCGAAAGAAGCAAGGCAAAATTAGAGACAAGGAGGAAGAGAGGAAGGTAGATAATGATATACAGAGAGAAAGAGAAAAGGAGAGAGGGAGTCCCTGTACGATGTCTAATTTGCTTTCGAATCCTTTTCTCCAACACGTTTGACAAGATGTTTCGACGGCTCGGGAGCCCCTGCTTTGGCGTCCGGTACAAGTTGTTCCTCATGTCCTCCTCGCCCTCTTTGCGGCCAGGCGAACAAGACGAGATGACGTCACTCGCATTTGTGCATATAAACACTGACAGTTGTGGGCAATCAGAAGATTATGGTAATTGAAGTTATCAAGGGTTATTTCAGTTCTTGTCTTCCGAAAATTAGTTGCCTGTGCATCAGAGTAATTATAAGCCTATATACTCTAAAATAAACACGCATAAAAAACAGCGAATGTTAACTTCACAGCTGGATGCATTGTGGGTAATGAAGGCCTCAGAGGCTTCCGACCGCGACCTCGTTGTCTTGCTCGTCCTGACAGCTTACCCGGACGAGCAAGATAAGGGATTCCGAACGCAGCAATGCAGGAGGGGAGTAACCACAGCATTCGAGGAATCCCTCAGCGCTAAAAACACATCACAGCAAATATAGATCGAGAATTCTGTGCCGTCATTCCTGTGCTGGTGATCATGATGAATTAGCAATAATCGACATTTTGGGTATTTAATGTTAACACTTCCTCGGCAAACCATGACATAGGAGATGGAAACGGAATATGTGAGGGAAATGTAAATATATCTAAAGGAGGGAGGGGGAGGGAAGGAGAGTGTGAGAGAGAAGAGGGGAGGACAGAGTGGTGATGGCGATGGTGTTCCTGCTGCTGATGATGATGGTGCTGATGATGGTACTAGTAGTGGTAATAATGATGATGACGGCAATTTTAATGATAATGGTAATAATAACGACAATAACTGGGAGGAGGAGGATAATGGCCATAGGGGTAATGGTAATAATGATGACATAATAATCATGATAACGATGACGAGGGCAATGAAGAGGAAGTGTAACCAGGAGAATGCCGATCAAGACAAAGGAAAAACAACAGTACGAACACTATGGGCCGTACTTTAAAAACGTTCGAACGGAGGCGCCCGCGGTTTGGCGCTCACGAGGGACTCGAATCCTCACCCAAAAGACAAGCAAGCGCAATGGACAGCCAGCGTCTCTGCTGCCGCTCGGCCGCCACGGAAGGTGCTATCTTCGACAATGACCGCTACTATCAAGCGAATCAAAACATAATATTAGCTCGAAATTTGATTGTGTTGACATTTTCAGATTGGCTGTCACTTTAAATACCAATTAATCATTTCTTAATGTACAACTAAACTTATAAAAAGCTAAAAAAAAAGTTTGTTGACTAACCAAAATAATGAGTCACGCACACATACACATTGATACTGTCACACATGCACACAATCTCTCTAACATATGTAAGCGTGCATATACGCATACACAATATTTATGAGCATAGTATTTATGTGTTTTTTTTTCCCTTAACCCTTCTCACCTGCTAATTTTTCCATGTATTTCATTCCATTGTAATTTTGATTATTAATAGCATTACTGTTTACTTGTTCCTTTGTAAGAATAATATCCCTGTTCTATGTGAAAATATCCGCAAATCAACTTCCCTGGCACATATCAAATGACATATTTATCAAATTCATGTTTCCTAAATGAAATGCGTCATGTCTTAGTTGCTTAATGGGTTGCTTACAGTAGTAATGGGATATGAGGGCGTAATGTATATACATTTTCAAGTTTTCTAAATTTTCAAGCAAATATTCCATGAACTGAGTTTGCTCTAATTGTGTATAGCAATCAATGTTTGCCAAAAATCTGCTGTTTTACAGAGGTCGTGGACAAGCACCATATATCATAGTTCTAGAAAAGGAACACATGCACATCGTATTATAATACCAAATTACACCAGGAAAATTAGAAATACCCTGACATTTTTGACATTGTTTGCAGGGTTCAGCTTTCAGGGGCCAGACCTATCGTTGGAAAATGCTTACATCTTACAGCAATGTTACTTTTGATACATTCATTGACAAACTCCTGAGATAATTCAAGACTATCTACTAATTTTAATTACAGTCCAGCTACAGCCAACACCTATAAGTATTGAAAGTAATATCAAAGCTGTGTGTATGCACATACGCACATATATATATATATATATTATATATATATATATATAATATATATATTATTATGTATGTATATATAGAGTGTGGTGTGTGTGTGTGTGTGTGTGTGCATACACAAACACACACACATATCTATATGTACATTATATATATGTATATGCACACATATATATATATATATATATATATATATGTATATATATATATGTGTGTGTGTTGTGTATGTGTGTGTGTGTGCACACACACATATATATACGCATACAAACACACACACACGCACACACAACACACACACACACACATAATACTCATACAAACACACACACGCGCGCGCACACACACACATACACATACACACAAACAAACAAACACAGACACACATGCCATAAGCTAAGCAATATTTCGGCTGCGCCCAGACTAGCAAAATGCGAAATATTCGTTATTTGTGCATGTTACCATCTTGTTCAAGTCATGGAATGCGTGTTAATGGATGTGCTAAATACGGTGCTTTCATATTCATTAATTTTTTAAGAAATAACGGCGAATAAGGGGACCTACGTGAGGTGAGGAATCTTGGACAGATATATACACACAGTAAAGTCTTCTCAAAATATTTCGATTTTAAAATAGTTGCTAAATGATCATACAAATACTATCCAAATTTTCTGTGTCGTTGTACCTATCATGAAATAGATAACCTCTGAGTGTAGGCTGAACAGTAAAGAAGAAAACTGTCGAATACCTTCGTAAAAGACACATAGTGCTGGCGCTCCACCGCCACTCAAGTTCCAATAATATAACGCCGGTTCGGGATGTCGGAACGACAGGCGTTCGAATCTAGGGTGGTTAAATTACGAAACTGGTCCACCGCTTCAAAGTATGGCCCTATTTGTGTCCTATAAGCCATTAGTCGATTGATTTCCTTGCCAGAATGTGTTATGGCGGGCAGCAAAAGTCTTCTCTTCTCTAAAACAAGCACTGTTATTGCACGCTACGAAACAGCCGACTCCAGTACTCACTGTGAAGCGATATCGAATGCCCCCGAATACTGGGTACCACGGCAAGCGATCTGGTTTGCGGGGTTCACTCATACCAGAATGACAGCTGACGTGGTATGCAGTAAGAGAGCGCCAAATAGATCGAGGTGTCGAGGAAACCGACTCGTGATAAGCTGGTGCGCTGTGATTGGGTGAGATTGGTCGATCGTGATTCGCTCAAAAATTATATCACGACTTATTTTATGTGGAAATTTGTTTTCGTGAGTATAGAATCCCATAGTAATCTCGTTTTTGACCACAGACTTCTTAAAATTCATTTGCATAGCTATGCTCTTGTGTTTTTAATTTGAACTGTGACGTCATTAATATCAGTGCTAAAAACCGGTTATATCAAATACCTCTGAGGTAAACTCAAAAGTATTTTCTCTCGACAAGCGTTCCATTTTATTAGCAACCTTCCAACCTTTATATATATATATATATATATATATATATATATATATATATATTATATATATATCCTACAAAAACCGTTTTATATATTCGTTGTCATTACTGTGGAGTTCACAATCCAAAGCAAGCTTATTCAAAAATATCATGTGATGTATTAAAGGTAGTATACATATATACATATATATATATAAATATATATATATATATATATATATATATTATATATATATATTATATATTATATTTATGATAAATAAACGATTATCCTGTTATTTCTGTTGTCTATCATCAACCGACTCGGACGTCACAGCTTATAGGCACCATCAATACTACTTCATGGCTGTCATAGGGCCGTACTTTAAAACCACCGCCAGCTATGCTCGACTTTCTCGGGGCGTTACGCGTTTTCTGCTTCTTTTTTAATGTTTTGTGTATGCATGTGTGTGTATGTGTGTGCCTGTGCGTGTAAATGTGCGCACATGTGCGTGTGTTGGTTAGTGCATGTGAAGTTAACCGTGGCTAATGGAAAGACGTCCTTCCCAGAGGGGAGCCCAGGAGACCAGGGACGACGAAGACGACGAAGACGACCTCAAGAAGGGTCTCCGCATGGACGACGACGACCTCCTCTCCCTCGCCCTCGACATGTCCGCACAGGAGGCCGAGAACAAGGAGTACAGGCATCTGGTCGCCGCTTACTCGACGGCATGGAGGGCGACGTGCAGGTCCTCACGCGAGATATGATATGCATAGGAAATATGTTAACTGTAAACTTGATCATGAGACAAACTTTTCTCTAAGCTGTCCTTCCTGCTAGCAACCCAGTCCCATTGCATCACCTTCGAAATGAGGGCATCAGCATTAATTTCTACAGCTGAACCATCGGCTTTAGGTCAACAACAGTTTCAGAGCCAGCACCAGCCTCTCCATCATGGAGAGCTGAGACCTGTAGCGGATGTTGTTGCAGAAGACTGACCTGATGAAATGAGATACTTATATGAACATGAACAACGTAAAGCCTAAAGGTCATTGACTCTGCTGGTAACCCACAGGGACTAAATCACTGATATTAACTGTAACATTAATAAGAAGGAAAAAAAATATTATCAATATATTTGCAGTCGCTTTCATTACTTGCTAAGTTACTAAGTGCAGCTTTAATGCTGTGCCATGACCCATTGCGTTCATTCGGATTGAATTGATGACTGGAATCTTTCCTTGCATTTTCCAGGACTTGCAAACTGTCCTGAAGAGCAGAAATTTTACTGGAAAATCTCTCTCTCTCTCTCTCTCTCTCTCTCTCTCTCTCTCTCTCTCTCTCTCTCTCTCTCTCTCTCTCTCTCTCTCTCTCTGTTACTTTTTTCACCTTATGCGTTTAATATACAGAATTAGAGATAAGAGTTGCTTCCTGCTAGTGAGAGAAAGGCTAAGAGAGAAACTCAGAGTTCCTGGTCTTCTGAATAATCAATTTTACATAAAAGTGTCATAAGCAGCATACAGTATATTCATTCTCCATAACCATTCAACTATATAAGTGTAGGTATGCATGTAAACACACCACATACACTAAATGTATGTAAATATATAGTATATATATATATATATATATATATATATATATATATATATATATATATATTTACACACATATATGCATACTTATATACTTAAGGGTCTCTCTCTCTCTCTCTCTCTCTCTCTCTCTCTCTATATATATATATATATATATATATATATATATATATATATATATATATATATATATATATAATGTATATGTATGCATATCTATATATATACATATATATAAGTATATATATATATATATATATATATATATATATATATATATATACAACACACACACACACACACACACACACACATATATATATATGTATATATATATATATATATATATATATATTATATGTGTGTGTGTGTGTGTGTGTGTGTGTGTGTGTGTGTGTGTGTGTGGTGTGTGTGTGTCTGCGTGCATGGCATTTCTTTTCTCATTAAGATAATCTAGAAATATAACATACACACACACATACACATACATACAAAAGCACACACAGACACACATGCACACACACAAACAAACACATACACTCACATAGGCACACACAAACACACACACACATATATGTGTGAGTGTGTATATGTGTGTTTATGGGCATCTTTGGTAGATTACAAACTCCAAACGCGTAGGACTTTGGCTGATGTCGTTATTCTTCATAAACTCCGATTGGCTGGTGAATGCGCTGTTAGACGTAGAATGCGTTACGAAAAAACTATGTACAGTCTCATTTCCCACAGCACGGGCAATTATCTCTCTCTCCTCTCTCTCTCTCTCTCTCTCTCTCTCTCTTCTCTGTCTCTCTCTCTCTCTCTCTCTCTCTCTCTCTCTCTCTCTCTCTCTCTCTCTCTCTCTCTCTCTCTCTCTCTCTCTCTCTCACTCTCTCTCTCTCTCTCCTTTTCCCATTTTTTCACAATTTTTCTTCTGTCTCTTTCTATGTCTGTCTATCTGTCTCTCTCTCCTTTTCTCCCACTTTCTCATTATATCTCTTCTGTTTCTTTCTCTGTCTGTGTTTACACACATCTTCCGATTACAGGAGCGAGATATATCTTTTCTCGGCTTTACAGAGGCATGTCTTCGAAAGTTGTCTCCCTTTATGGCTAATAAAGGCAGATTACTTGTTCAAACTATATATATATGCGCTGTATTCACAACATACAAAATCGAGAAAGGGATTGAGACGCATTCGCTAAGAAATTGTTTTCATTATTCTTTTAAAAAGGAATATATAAGGCATGGACAGGGTATATTTCTTCGTCCACTAGATACAGGACGCTCTACAATTATATCTAATGCATTTCTGTTGAAAAATATAAGCATAAAATGCCTTTGGTAGAAAAAAGATAATCAAAATAGGCGCCATATATAAAATCATTTTTAAAATCCTCTCTCTCTATCTCTCTATCTCTCTCTTCCTTTTCCAATTTGCTTATGACTGTATTCACCATATGCCGTAAAAGTCGTGTCTCATGCCTTGAAGGTGAGACCTTAAAGAAATCAACGGAAAAAGGCATTCATAACGATAACTGCAGTATTTGTTCTGCAACTAAAAAGATCATTTACATGCGCGGAAATAAAAAGAAAAAATCATATCCTATATTTCAAATGCATCCTTAGCTCATAAAATGGTCGCAGCTAAACGCTTGACTATCACAGTATATTTATCAACGCCGTTTCATAAACTCGATAAGGTAAAGATCTCTTCAAGGTCTCATGAGGAATGATTAACGCCTCCCAAAATCAAGGGTTATGTTCCCTCCTTATCTTTACAGTACGTGGAGATAAGACTTGCAACTGGGAACAAGCATTTTTTTTTTTTTTCTCTCTCTCTTTTCTTTTCCTGTTCATATAGTTGTTTCACAAATTCGGATATCAATTTTCATTTGTTTTCTAGTCACTTCTTTCGGTATTATTTGTAGCATACATTTCTCATTTATAGCCCCTTTCTGCTCATCTTGTCTCTCTCTTCCTTTTCTCTTTCCTTTTCTCCCTCCTGTCTGATGTCTGTCGGTCTCTCTCTCCTCGACCCTCTCACTATGTCTTTCTTTCCCCCCCCCCCCCTCCTTCTCCCCTCTACCTCTGCCTCTTCTCGCCTTCCCTCTTCGCATGTGTATGTGTTTGTGTGCGTGAGTGTGTGTGCGTGTGTTTGTGTGTGTGTGTGTGTGTGTTTTGTGTGTTTGTGTGTGTCCGGAGTAACGCCAACACCAGCAACACCACTGCCGATGCAACACCAGAAGCCATGAGGGTGACTTGCAATCTCGAGTAGTTTTAAATATTCAAATGATGATACAGACAATAAGAATCGATTTATATATATATATATATATATATATATATATATATATATATATATATAAACAATATATATAGATAGATAGATAGATAGATAGATAGATATATTGTCTCACACGTGTTCTTTTTTTTTTTTTTTTTTTTAGAGAGAGAGAGAGAATGTTACAGTGTTGTTGAGAACTGTCATTTCGGTATTGTGTTCTCGTCCTTACGTGGGTCACACCATGTCAGATCTTCGCCCTTATGGAGTACTGTCATATTAGTTATTTTCGCGTGACCTAATACACGCCGGAAGGGGCGATACAGGCGTTCACAAAAGCTTTTGGTGAAAATGAATGACTTTGGTAATCACGTGATAGTCATGATCAAAGTAAGAACGATGATCATGCTAATACTACTGCATCATTCAAACGCTTTATTTGCCTTAAAATCTACATTGGAACAGAAAATATTCAAAAGAAATGAAAATAAGGGACTGGATTATATATTGGTTTTACAACTACACAAAGCTTATAAGAGGGAATCGAGATGTTAAATCATCAATCTGACTGAACTTTATTGGTCTTAGTGGATCAATGCATATGGTAAACATAACAGTTCGGTGATATTCTTTGAGAATATCGAGTAAATTATACAAATAACTATGTATCTAGCTACATCTGATATCACACGGTGCACTCTCATTGGCTAAACGTGGTCATACAAAATGTGTATGATATTTTATGATTAGTTTTTTCAATGTATTTTCTTTGAAAATGGTTGACTAATGAAAATGGTAAAATAATATTGAAAAAAAGAAACCAAAAATTATAGAAATAAAGCAAATATCAAATATTTGATGAAGTTGCCAACTAGGATTATCAGAAAGATGGAGTAGCTGCACCAATCTAAATATTCCTTGGTTGCACTAGAAAACCTATTCTTTTTTTTTTTCTTTTCTTTTCTTTTTTACGCGTTATTGTGGGAAGTGCTCTTCTAATGCCAAGTCTCGATTTTTTGTCATAATGAATTTAGAGCTTGGAAGTTTACGTAAACCTGAATCTAGATCAGATTAAACATTCTCAAAGAATATCACCGAACTGTTATGTTTACCATATGCATTGATCCACTAAGACCAATAAAGTTCAGTCAGATTGATGATTTAACATCTCGATTCCCTCTTATAAGCTTGTGTAGTTGTAAAACCAATATATAATCCAGTCCCTTATTTTCATTTCTT
>NW_020869222.1:428229-435729 GCF_003789085.1 Penaeus vannamei
CTGCCAGCCGCCCTCCGCTCCGGGGACGTCGCCGGCCCCAGCGGGCTCTCGCGCGAGTAAGGCGGCGACCTGACGCCTGTACTCCTTGTTCTCGGCCTCCTGTGCGGACATGTGGAGGGCGAGGGAGAGCAGGTCGTCGTCGTCCATGCGGAGACCCTTCTTGAGGTCGTCTTCGTCGTCTTCGTCGTCCCTGATCTCCTGGGAAGGACCTCTTTCCATTAGCCAAGGTTAATTTCACATGCACTAACCAACCCACGCACATGAGCACACACACGAACACACATACACACACGCGCACGCACACACACATACATACGCACACACGCACAAACACACATATACATACACGCACAAACCATACATTAAAAAAAGAAGAAAATCACGTACCGCTTCAGCAGGTCGAGCAGCGCGAAGTTAGGCTTCAGCGTCCAGAACTGGTCGCGGTCCTGCCGGCAAGAAGGGCACTGGAACACACTCTTGCGGTTCTCCGTCCCTTGAAGGAAAGATTTTCATTGCCTTTCCATTTACTCATTAAGCCTTCTCTAAATGTATCTATTCATTTCACTTATTTATCTACATTTTTCTAATATATTTTCTAAGACATTCTTATCTATTCTATCTACGTATGTATCTATTTATTCATCTACTTATTCATTTATTCATTCATTTAAACGTTATTTCACATACAAACACACATATATGTATATTTTACCCTGTCACCCGTTGTATCTTCTCTTACAGCAACATATTAATTATTGCAGAAATAAAACAAACAAAAAAACGAGGCACCAAGACACTGAAAACAAAGACACAACGCAACGCCAAACAAAAAAATAATAATAAATAAATAAAAAATAAAAATAAAACAAAGAAGCACAAACCAGGAAAGAAACCAGACATTAAGCCAAACACAGATTTCACAGAAAGACAAACAACAGAAACCTTACTAAGGCATTCCTCGCAGAAGGTGTGGCCGCAGCTGGAAAGATAAGCGGACGACGATCGTGCGCGTTGTAGGTCGACCTGCAGACTGCACAGGTTAGCCCTGAGGGAGCCTGCAAAACACGGTGCCTGTATATTAGCCCACAGTTTCTGACTGGTCTCATTTCGCTCTGTTAATTAACTGTTTCTCTTTCTATACTTTACATACTTCCATATTCATAATACACACACACGCACACACATACACACTCAATATATATATATATATATATATATATATATATATATATATATATTATATATATATATATGAGCTACTGGACAGAAAGTGGTTGTGACCGATATAATTATCATTATCCTTTCGACGACCTGATAACGTGCTGCGCAATAAGTTATGGCCCTGCAATACATCCCCACGAGCGGCTGGACCATCGATTATTATCAAGGGGGCGGGGGGGGGGGAGGTGCCCAAGAACGTGGCGTCACCAAGCAAACGTCGCAACTGAACCGGCTGGGATAATGTGTATAATAATCTATAGCGCTGCCAGTCTGGAAACATGACGCGGTTCGCCTATTAACGCGGTAGACTGGCTGGGCGCCACAGGCAGGTCAATCTGTCAGGGGGAACTGCAGCCGAAAGGAGTCTCCGCAAGACGAGGCCTCTGGGGGTGATCTTCGTGCGTTCCCAAAAGGTGGGAAGCTACGGACGTGCCCGACCTCGGCTCATCCTCAATGCGACCGCGCCGTATTAAGGATGAGCCCAAAGGGCGAGGCCCTTGAGGCGGAGTCGACGATCGTTGATGGCCCTCGCCTCTGTCGGGTGGAGCTCGCATGCAGTTATCAGAGCGCCTGAAGTCGCCTCATATTTCGTCTGATTTTGTGCGTTTCAGGCGAGGGTCTTTTAATACATGCCGTGAACTTTATCCTTTCAGATCTCCATTAATGAAAAAAAACATTCATCTTAGCTAAAGACTAGAGAGTGGTTGACAGCGGAAGCACACACGAGAAGGCTAATTCTCAGCCATTACTACATAATGGAGGGATTTATAGTGACGTGACTTTAGTTGTCATGAGCTTGTGAAAAGCATTTCCCTATATGGCTCGATGCAGGACAAGATCGAAATGGTCTTTAAGGTCTTTTATAGGATTATTATGCAGTAATGAAGGCAAGCAGGTGGAAGGCGGTCGGATTTGTAGCAACAGTTTTGATGTTTCGCGGGACATTATCTTATCTACGCCATCGAATGAACTGGTAAAGGTTTGTCAAACTATAATTTTCATGGCATTAATCAGTTCTAATGGCTTTCGGTTTTCTATCACAAATTTTTTTTATGTCAGTTTTTTTTATTATTATTAAATAGCTATTTGAAGTTAGAACTTTTTATAAGCTAAAAAGGAAAAGAAACACATGGGTATGTGCCGTCGAGGGCTCAGGACAGTTACTGTTGTCGAACTGGTTTCATTCTGTTCTGAAGCACTGAAAAACGTATTTTTGTTGTATTTCTTCCTATTATGAGAAAAAAAAATAAGCAAAAGTTAAAACGATAGAATAAGTGAATTCTTCAAATTTTATTTTCGATCAGCTAATGCCCCAAAAAGATTAAACGAGATATTTGCATATCGTTCACAGATTTCTCCCATTCGCCATTTTTTATTTATTTCCAAAGAAAAAAAATACGTACAACGATACTATTGCTACCTTTTAAACCTACAAAGATGCAAACCATATGGAAGTTGCTATAAATGTTTCTAAATGAACATTACCTGGTTTTCAGAGCTGTTCTCATTATGCTGATCTGATGAATAAACATTTCCTAGAAATTGCTATTGCATGTATTGTACATGCAGTACATGTGCCTGCTTGATTCTTTAATTGTATTTGTTATATATATATATATATATATATATATATATATATATATATATATATATATATATATATATATATACCGTATACCTATAAACCAACACAAAGAAAAGGACAAGAGGACAGAATTAGACGAATAAAACAAACACATAAAACGCCGCCTTGCCTCGTGCACACGCGCGCCTGAGTCCTGGCGGAGGCCTCCTTGACCCAAGACGTCGCGAATGCTCTCTCGCAGGTCTCGCGAAGTCCCTGACGGCAGGCTATCTAGCGCTGTCAGCAGTCTTATCAGCAGCTCGAGGGTTTTGTTCAATTTTTCTTGGCTCTGCAAAACAACGAAGGTAGATTTAGCGACTGGAGATGAATTCGCAGCTATTATTTAAAGAAAAATTGAAAGGAAAATGGTCTGCAGCACAAGGTAGTGAAGGAGGAAGGGGAAGAGGAGGAACGGAGGAGGAGGAGGAGGAAAAAGTGGAAGAGGAGGAGCTGGAAAATTAGAAAACGAAGAAAACAAAAAGAAGGAGGAGGCGAGAGAACAAAATACAAATATACGTAAAAGGAAAACAGGGAAAAGTATATTCCTTTTACCTATGTCCTGCGTAAACTTTCTTTTTGACAATAATTAATATAAATATTATTGTCTCACCTCAACAAAGGCATTGATGATCTCTGAAGTCCGCTCTTGTTCCTTCCGAAGGGCGCACATGTCCTGTTAAGTGAAGTACATTCTGTTATATAAACTCAATCGCACAATTATTGACATGTATATTCATGTATATGTGTGTGTGTGTGTGATATGTATTACATGCCCTCTCTTTCTCTCTCCTCATCTCTCTCGTTCTCTTTCCCCCTCTCCATTCCCCTTTCTCTCTCTCTCTCTCTTTCACTCTCCCTCTTTTCTACTATCTCTCTCTTTCTCATTCTCTTTCTCATTCACTCATTCACTCACTCAATGACTCCCTCCCTTCCTCCCTCCTTTCTTCCCAGCTTCTCCCTCTCTCTTTCTTTCATCCTTCTCTTCTCACCCTAGCTCGTTATTCCTTCCCTTCTTCCCTTTATTCCTCCTACCCTTCCATTTAACCTCCCTTCCTCCCTCGCTCTATCTCTTCTCTCCTTGCTCTCCCTTCCGCCTTTCCTTCCTCCGTCCCATCTCTCCTTCTTCCCTCCCTCCTTTACTCTCTACTACCCTTTCTCCTCCCTCTTTTACTCCTTCCGTCCATCCATTCTCGTTCCTCTTCCCTTCCTTCCTCTATTTCTTTCCTTCCTCTCCCCCTCCATTCCCTCCCCCTATCTTTCCTTACCCTTTCTTCCTCGCTTTACCCCCCTCCCCTCATTCTTTTGCCTCTTCCTTTCCTTTCCCTCGCCTTTTTCCCTCCCTCTCTCCCTCCCCCCTACCCTTCCCTTCCCTTCCCTCCCTCCATCCACCCTTCCCTCTCTCCATCCATCCATTTCTTTCCCTTTCCGTCCTTCCTCCATTTCTCTTCCTTCTCATACCTTTCCCTTCTTCCTCCATTTCTCTCCCTTCTCATACCTTTCCCTTCTTCCTCCTTCCCTCCCTTCCCCTCCTCCTCCAATCCCCTTTCCCCCTCCTTCCCTCTATCCAATCATCCATCCCTCTCTTTCCCTTCCCTTCTGCCCTCCCTCTCCCTTTCCATCTCTTTTCCTTTTTCTCCACTCTTCCCTCCCTGCATCTCTCCTCCCCGTCCTCCTCTCTCTCTCTTCTCTCCCCCTATTCGTGCTTTCTCTTCCTTCCTTACTCCATTTTCCCCATTCTCCTTCCCCCTCCCTCCACACATCGCCCCCTCTCCTTTCCCTTTTCTACCTCTCTGCCTCACCTCCCTATTCCTATTCATTCTCTCCTCTCTCTCTCTCTCTCTCTCTCTCTCTCTCTCTCTCTCTCTCTCTCTCTCTCTCTCTCTCTCTCTGTCTCTCTCTTTCCCTCCCTCCCTCCCTCTCTCCCCCTTCCCTTCCCTTCCCTCCTTCTCCTTCATCTATTTTTCTCTTTCCACTAACCTGTGCAAGTTTCTCGTTCCTTTTCCATCTCCTTTCCGCCTTTCTCCTTAAATTTACTATACTTTGTAGAGCGAAAGAAGCGTTTCAGAATTAGAGACAAGGAGGAAATAGGAAATAGATAATGATTACACACACACACACACACACACACACACACACACGCACATACACATACACATACACACACACACACACACACACACACACACACACACACACACACACACACACATATATAATATATATATATATTATATATAGAGAGAGAGAGAGAGAGAGAGAAGAGAGAGAGAGAGAGAGAAGAGAGACGAGAGACTCGCTGTCCGATGTCTAATTAGCGTTCGAAACTTTCCTTCCAACAAGTTGTACAAGAGTTTCGACCGTTCGGAACCCTACTTTGTCGTCCTGGACCTCTTGTTCCTCTCGTCACAACAGCGTTTCTATATAAACATTAAAAGTTGCGGGTAACCAGAAATTAATGGTAATCGTTGTTATCAGTTATTTTAGTGTTTTAGTGTTGGAGAGAGCTCTGGATCACAGTGACTATAAACCTATGCAGTGTAGAAAATAAAGACTGGTACGATAATGCATTGTGGGTAATGACGGCCCCGGAGAGTTCCGGCCGCGGCCTCTTCGTCCTGCTCGTTCTGACAGGTTGTCCGGACGAGCAAGGCAAGGTGTTCTGAACGCAGCAGTGTAGCGGTGTAATATATGAAGTGGGAGGCGATGTCCCACTCTCTTATTATTATTGGTAGAGCGTGGTCGAGCGGTAAGGCAGTAGTAACTAAGGTGCTGACGTACTGGAGTACTCTGAAGATGTTGGTGCAGTAAACTTGTCGCAGTTTTCTTGTCTTTATTCTGGGTAACTGGTACAGAGGGCAAGGCAGGTGCCCAGGGAGGAGCGCGTCCTGCCAAGCCCACGAGGGCGACCGGTCTAAGAGTATGGCACAGGAATTGCCATGGACGAAGTTCGTTTTTAAACAATATACAATGGAAAAACATGAAAGAATATGGATGAACATAAATTCAGAAACATTGGTTCACATGACCGTTTCGTGGAGAGGAACAAGGGTATATGGTTGACATGATATCGGTATGTTTTAACAACCTTACATCTGGTGGTTAGGGGACAGAATTACTGAGTGTTCATGAAACATGAAACACTTGAATATCAATAGTAAAATCAGTTACATACATAGTGATTTAGATCAAGCATTTTATAAGAAACATTTTCAGTATAAACAGGACATATTTATACTTGAAGACAACAGAATAAAAACATTGAAAATGTATGATAGTAATAAGGGTCAGATTAGCGTGTTCTACGGTTACTTTGTCAATGTCGGGCACAGGGCAGGTTGAAGTACTTGTGATATAAGAACACATGGCTTTCGTGGTCTTCGAGGGGTGAGCAGCGAGGGGAGCAGGTCACTAGAATCGGGCGGGTAATCCCACAGCACTAAAAGCAAATCTGATATCAGAACAAATATACATCGAGAAGTGCCGTCGTTTCTCTGGTGCTGACTATTACGAATTATCAATAATAAATAGAGCGAACAGTAATTTGTGTACTGCAGGTCGTGTCCTCGGTAATTTTCACAGCAGTTTACGTTAAAAAATCCTTGGCAAGTTTGACCATGACGTTACTCCCTTTGAGAATAGTGACTCTGAGGTGTCGGGCGTACGATGACTTAAAAGAAGGAAGTAAAGATGGAAGGAAGAAAGGGAAGAGGGAGAGAGAGAGTGTGTGGGTGAGGACATGAGATAGATAGTTGCATATTTGCTTTAAAATAATTTTATTTACTTTATGTTATGAAACAACTCTCGTATCCCCTCATATTTTGCATGCGAACGTAACCCCCATGTAAACACTAATTTTGTATACTCCTCAAGAATCGATCTGTGCTGCTAAACATTCCTCCGTATTTTATTCACGTTTTCCCCTCGAATGAAACGGATAGTGCGAGGGGGAAGACAGAGAGAAGATAAAAACATGACAATTCTGATGGTGTTGGTGATGGTGATGGCGATGGAGCTACTGGCGGCGGCTTGTAATGATATAATGATGATGATGAAGATACAGATGGTTATGATAATTATAATGATATTGGTAGGAAAAACGATGATGACTGATAATGATGATGATGATGACGATGGTTATGATAATTATGATACTGATAGGAAAAACGATGATGACTGATGATAATGAGAATGATAATAGGACAATGACTGATTATAATGATAACGATGATGACGATAGAGAGGAAATGTAAACAGAGGAGAATGCCGATAAAAATAGAGGCAATACAAAAGCACAAGAGAAAGAGAGTGCGTGAGAGAGAGAGAGAGACGGGGGAGGGGAGTGAAAACGACGTTGTGTGTTACCGACGGCGACGGTGTTACTACATGGCAATAATGAGAGGAAGTGTAAACGGAAAAGAATGCCGATCAAGGTTTAAAAAAAAAAAAAAAAAAAAAAACAGTATGAACATTATGCTTTTATAAGCAATTAGTTGATTTCATTGTCTTAATGTGTTCAGTCTTGTCCCTTAAAGTAAGCACTGTTCTTATCGCTACGAAACACAGACAACTCCTGTACTCACCATAGAGTGGATATCAAATGTGGATATGAAATGCCCACGAAACCTTCTTTGCGGGATCACCACAACTCGAATGAA
>NW_020869222.1:450468-455468 GCF_003789085.1 Penaeus vannamei
ATCTTTTCCTTCATGGGTTCATTTATTCATTGATTTAAAAAAAATCTATCTATTCATTCTATTTATTCATCTATATCTATTTATTTACTATTTACTATTTCTTAGATATCTTAATTTATTCTATCTACGTATTTATCTATTTATCTATTTACTCATCAATCCATTTAATCATTCATTTAATCATTATTCACACACATACATAATGTATATAGTATACCCTGTTACTTACTCGTTGTATATTTCTCTGAAATTAACATAATTATTGCAAAAATAAAGCGGGGAAAAAAACGAGGCACCAAGACATTGGAAACAAAGCCATAACACTCACCCCCCCAAAAAAAAGGAACACACCAATACAGAGACCACACTTCAAGACAAACAATTTCACAGAAAGACAAACAACAGAAACCTTACTAAGGCATTCCTCGCAGAAGGTGTGGCCGCAGCTGGAGAAGATAAGCGGACGACGATCGTGCGCGTTGTAGGTCGACCTGCAGACTGCACAGGTTCCCTGAGGGAGCCTGCAAAACACGGTGTCCTGTATATTAGTCCACAGTTTCTGCCTAACCCCATTTCGCTCTATTAACTGTTCTCTTTCTATGCTTCACATACTTCATGTAAATAATATATACATATACATATACATGTAAATATATGTGTATACAGCTGTCTACACACACACACACACACACACACACACACACACACACACACACACATATATATATATATATATAATATATATATATATATATATATATATATATAAGATACTTCACAGAAAGTGGTTGTGAACGATGTCATTGTCGGTATCCTTTCGACGACCTGATAACTTTGCTGCGCAATAAGTTATGGCCCTGCAATACATCCCCACGAGCGCTGGACCATCGATTATTATCAAGGGGGCGGGGGGGGGGAGGTGCCCAAGAACGTGGCGTCACCAAGCAAACGTCGCAACTGAACCGGCTGGGATAATGTGTATAATAATCTATAGCGCTGCCAGTCTGGAAACATGACGCGGTTCGCCTATTAACGCGGTAGACTGGCTGGGCACCACAGGCAGGTCAATCTGCAGGGGAACTGCAGCCGAAAGGAGTCTCCGCAAGACGGGGCCTCTGGGGGTGATCTTCGTGCGTTCCCAAAAGGTGGGAAGCTACGGACGTGCCGACCTCGGCTCATCCTCAATGCGACCGCGCCGTATTAAGGATGAGCCCAAGGGGCGAGGCCCTTGAGGCGGAGTCGACGATCGTTGATGGCCCTTGCCTCTGTCGGGTGGAGCTCGCATGCAGTTATCAGAGCGCCTTAAGTCGCCTCATATTTCGTCTGATTTTGTGCGTTTCAGGCGAGGGTCTCTTAATACATGCCGTGAACTGGCAGATCTCCATTAATAAAAGGACATTTATGCTGGCTAAAGACGAGAGAGTGGTTGATGGCTTCAGCCATTACTATACAAAGGAGGGACTCATACTATCGAGACTTTAGATGTCATGAGCTTGTGAAAAGCATTTCCCATATGGCTCGATGCAGGACAAGGTCAAAATGGTCTTAAAAGTCTTTTTATAGGATTATTATGCCAATGATGAAGGCGCTTCGGATTGGAGGTGAGGCAGGCAGGCGACAGGCGGTTGGATTAGTAACTAACACTTTTTTGCTGTTTCGCGGTAAGAAGTCCGGGACATTATCTTATCTACGCCATTGAATGAACTGGTCGTGAAGGGTTGTAAAACTAATTGTCATGGCATTACTGAATTCTAAGGATTTCGGTTTTCTACCGCTTTTATTTTAAATATCTGATTTTTTAAAAATGAATAGCAATTTGAAGATCACAACTTTTTATTAATACATAAAAGAAAAAGAAACACATGCGTATATGCCTTCGATGGCTCAGGACGCAGTTATTGAAGTGGTCTTTGTCTTAATCTATTCAGAAGCACTGAAAAATAATTTTTTGTTTTATCCTTCCTATTATGAGAAAATCAAAAGGTGAAACGGTTTGATAAGCGTACTTTTCAAGTAGCTAATGCCGACGAAAAAGATTAAACGAGGTAGTTGCATATATTTTTTTCTCATTAGCCATCTACACTGATCTGATTTCCTATTTTCCAGTGAAAAAAAAAACATCTACACACAACGATTTGGTCCAATAGCCTAAACTATACGTTTCGTTGATACCTTTTACCTACAAAGATGCAAACCATATAGTATTCCTGTAAATATTTTTTAAATCAACATTACCTGGTTTTCAGAGCTGTTCTCATAATGCTGATCTGACGAATAAAAATTTTCCTGGAAAAAAGAAAAATGCTATTAACATGCATGTATGTACATACAGTACCTGCTTGATTCTTTAATTGTTTTTGTTTTCTATATATACCGTATACCTATAAACCACAAAGAAAAAGACAAGAGAAAGGAATTAGACGAACAAAACAAACACACAAAACGCCGCCTTGCCTCGTGCACAGGCGCGCCTGAGTCCTGGCGGAGGCCTCCTTGACCCAAGACGTCGCGAATGCTCTCTCGCAGGTCTCGCGAAGTCCCTGACGGCAGGCTATCTAGCGCTGTCAGCAGTCTTATCAGCAGCTCGAGGGTTTTGTTCAATTTTTCTTGGCTCTGCAAAACAACGAAGGTATATATAGCGACTGGATGAATTCGCAGTTATTATTTAAGAAAAATTGAAAGGAAAATGGTCTGCAGCACAAGGTAGTGAAGGAGGAAGGGGAAGAGGAGTTAACGGAGGCTGAGGAGGAAGAGGAGGAGGAGGAAGAAGAAGAAGAAGAAGAAGAAGAAGAAGAAGAAGAAGAAGAAGAAGAAGAAGAAGAAGAAGAAGAAGAAGAAGAAGAAGAAGGAAGGAGAAGAGGAGCTGGAAAAGAAGACAACGAAAACGAAGAAAACCAAAAGAAGGAGGAGGAGGCGAGAGAACAAAATACAAATATACGTAAATAGAAAATCGAGAAAAGTATGTTCCTTTTACCGATGTCCCCAAGAACAGATTTACCAAACAACAGCGTAACTCTCTTATTTGACAATCATTAATACAAATTATTATTGACTCACCTCAACTAAGGCGTTGATTTTCTCTGAAGTCCGGTCTTGTTCCTTCCGAAGGGCGCATATGTCCTGTTAAGTGAAGGACACTCTGTTATGTAAATTCACTCACACAATTATTGGCATGTATATTCTATATATATGTGTGTGTTATATGTATGTATATATATGTGTGTGTGCGTGTGTGTGAGTGTGTATTCCCCTTTCGCTCTTTCTCTTACCCTCTATTTCTCTTCCCTTCTCTATTCCTACTTCTATCTTTCTCTTCATCTCATCCTCTCTTTTCCCCTCTCCATTCCCCCCTCTCTTTTCATCTCCTCTCTCTCTCTTTCTCTTTCCCTCATTTTCTCTTTCTCCCTCTCCACCCTCCTCTCTCTTTCACTCTCCTCTTTTTTTTCCTTCCCTCTCTCTTTCTCTTTCCTCATTCTCTCTCTTTCACCTCTCCATTCTCCTCTCCCAGTCTCTCTCTCTCTCTCTCTCTCTCACCTCATTCTCTCTCTTCCCCTCTCCATCTCTCTCTCCCTTTCCCTCATTTTTACTCTCTCTTCCTCATTCACTCATTCACTCACTCACATACTCAATTACTCCCTCCTTCCCTCTCTCCTTGCTTCCCAGTTTCTCTCTCTCTCCATCTCCTTCTCACCTCTTCATCCTCCTTTCCTTCATCCTTCTCTTCTCACCCTTGTTTGTTATTCCTTCCCGTCTTCTCTTTATTCATCCCACCCTCTTCCGGCTATCTTTCCATTTAACTTCCCTCCTTCGCTCTATCTCTTCTCTCCTTTTCCTCCCTCCTTCCTTCCGTCTTTCCTTCCTCCGTTCCATCTTTCCTTTCTTCCTAATTTCCTCCCTCCCTCCCTACCCTCCTTTACTTCTTCCTCCCCTCTCTCCTTACTCACTAAACCCCTCCTTTCTTCCTTCCCCACACTCCCTCCCTTCATCTCACCTTCTTTTTCCCTTCCCTTCCTTCTTTCATTTCTCTCCCTCCTTTTCCCCTCCCTGTACTCCCCCTATCTTTCCCTTCCCTTCCTTCTCCATTTCCCTCCCCTCAATCTTTCGCCCCTTCCCTTTCCTTTCCCCCTCCTCTCTCCTCCCTCCCCCTACCCTTCCCTTCCTTCCCTCCATCCATCCACCCTTCTCTCCACCCACCCTTTCTTTTCCTTCCCTTCCTTCCTCCATTTCCCTCCCTCCTCATATCTTTCCCTTCTCCTTCCCGCCTTCCCCTTCCTCCTCCAATCTTCCTTCCCTCCCCCTCCTCCAATCATCCATCCCACTCTTCCCCTTCCCTTCTGTCCTCCCTCTCCCTCTCCATCTCTCTTCCTTTTCTCCCCTTCCCTCCCTCTATCTCCTCTCTCTCTTCTCTCTCCCCTATTCTTGACTTCTTTTCCTTCCTTACTCTATTTTCCTCCCCACACATCCCCCCGCCTCTTCCTTTTCCTTTCGTACCTCTCTGCCTCACCTCCCTATTCCTATTCATTCATGCTCTCTCTCTCTCTCTCTCTCTCTCTCTCTCTCTCTCTCTCTCTCTCATTTTACCTCCATCCCTCTTTTCCCCTTCCCTTCCCTCCTTCTCCTTCCTCTCCTTTCCTTTCATTCCACTGACCTGTGCAAGATCCTCGTGTTCCTGTTTCACCTTCCCGCTGCCATCCTCCTTTAAGGCTTTGATAATATCGGGCGCTTTTTCCACCAAAGCCACGAGAACATCTTTCACAGCGACTGCGAATTTTAAGTATGTAGTGGCAGACATCTGGAAAATAAGAAATTGATAAGTTAATAAGATACATGTGTATCTATAAATACATTAATTCTTGAAATCTACCTTTAGATACAATACAAGGTGGAAGCAGCTAGAAATATGTATATATATATATATATATATATATATATATATATATATATATATTATATATATATATATATATATATATATATATATATATATATATATATATATA
>NW_020869222.1:462968-466299 GCF_003789085.1 Penaeus vannamei
ATGTATATATGTTGTGTGTTTAATAAATACATTAATATATTTATTAATGCAAATATTTGTGATATAAAACTTCTAGACGCCAGTGCCTGCGTGCGTGCGTGTGTGTGTGTGTGTGTGTGTGTGTGTGTGTGTGTGTGTGTGTGTGTGTGTGTGTGTGTGTGCGTGTATGTGTGTTCTCTTCATAAGGCTATTTACATAGAAAACCTATTTACCAGATATGTTGGAGTGACCTTTGCTGAGTGCTGACCTGGCTTGATCACATGACCTGATATGGCGAAGCGACTCGATGACGTCATGTCCCGCCTGGGGACTGGCCGCTGGAACCTCCTGCACATCCTCTCCCTCTCTTACTGTAAGTTGCAAGTGCGGGGAAAGATTAGAGAACAAATGGAATAGAGAAAAGGGACATATAGATAAAATGACATTTGGATAAAATAGAATAGACATTTGGATGAAATAGAATAGATAAAATGACATTTGGATAAAATAGAATAGATAAAATGACATTTGGAATGGATAAACATTTGGATAAAATAGAATAGATAAAATGACATTGGATAAATAGAATAGATAAAATGACATTTGGAATAAAATGACATTTGGATAAAATAGAATGGATAAAATGACATTTGGATAAAATAGAATAGAGAAAATGACATTTGGATAAAATAGACATTTGGATAAATAGAATAGAGACATTTGGATAAAAGAATAGATAAATTTGGATAAAATAGAACATTTGGATAAAATGACATTTGGATAAACGATAAAATGACATTTTGGATAAAATGACATTTGGATAAAAGAATAGATAAAAACATTTGGATAAAAAGAATAGATAAAATGACATTTGGATAAAATAGAATAGATAAAATGACATTTGGATAAAATAGAATAGATAAAATGACATTTGGATAAAAAGAATAGATAAAATGACATTTGGATAAAAAGAATTAAAATGACATTTGGATAAAAGAATAATAAAATGAATTTGGATAAAATAGAATAGAGAAAATGACATTTGACATTTGATAAAATAGAATAGATAAATGACATTTGGATAAATAGAATAGAAAATGACATTGATAAATAGACATTGGCATTTGGATAAAATGACATTTGGATAAAATAGAATAGAGAAAATGACATTTGGATAAAATAGAATAGAGAAAATGACATTTGGATAAAATAGAATAGAGAAAATGACATTTGATAGAATAGAATTGAGAAAAAATGACATTTGATAAAATAGAATAGATAAAATGACATATAGAATAGAATCATTTGGATAAAATAGAATAGATAAAATGACATTTGGATAAAATAGAATAGAGAAAATGACATTTGGATGAAATAGACATTTTGGATAGAATAGAAGAAAAATGACATTTGATAAAATAGAAATAGAGAAAATGACATTTGGATGAAATAGAATAGAGAAAATGACATTTGGATAGAATAGAATTGAGAAAAATGACATTTGGATAAAATAGAATAGAGAAAATGACATTTGGATGAAATAGAATAGAGAAAATGACATTTGATAAATAGAAAGAAAAATGACATTTGACATTTAAATAGAGAGAAAAATGACATTTGGATGAAATAGAATAGAGAATGACATTTGGATAAAATAGAATAGATAAAATGACATTTGGATAAAATAGAATAGAGAAATGACATTTAGAATAGAATTGAGAAAAAATGACATTTGGATAAAATAGAATAGAGAAAATGACATTTGGATGAAATAGAATAGAGAAAATGACATTTGGATAATAGAATAGAGAAAATAAATGACATTTGGATAGAATAGAATAGAGAAAATGACATTTGGATGAAATAGAATAGAGAAAATGACATTTGGATAAATAGAATAGAGAAAATGACATTTGGATAGAATAGAATAGATAAAATGACATTTGGATGAAATAGAATAGAGAAAATGACATTTGGATAAAATAGAATGGATAAAACATTGATAAAATAGAATAGAGAAAATGACATTTGGATGAAATAGAATAGAGAAAATGACATTTGGATAAAATAGAATAGAGAAAATGACATTTGATAAATAGAATATAAAATGAATTGGAGATGATAAATGAGGATGAAATAGAATGGATAAATGACAATTAGATAAAATAGAATAGAGAAAAGGACATTTGGATAAAATAGAATAGAAAAAATGACATTTGGATAAAATAGAATAGAGAAAATGACATTTGGATAAAATAGAATAGAGAAAATGACATTTGGATAAAATAGAATAGATAAAATGACATTTGGATAAAATAGAATAGATAAAAAATGACATTTGGATAAAATGAGGATAAAAAATGACATTTGGATAAAATAGAATAGAGAAAATGACATTTGGATGAAAAAGAATAGAGAAAATGACATTTGAATATAATAGAATAGATAAAATGATATTTGGATAAAATAGAATAGAGAAAATGACATTTGGATGAAATAGAATAGAGAAAATGACATTTGGATGAAATAGAATAGATATATGACATTTGGATAAAATAGAGAAAAAAACATTTGGATAAAATAGAATAGAGAAGAGAAGATTTGGATAAAACAGAATAGATAAAAGAAAGTTTGGATAAAATAGAATCGATAAAATGACATTTGGATCTTGCGCTTCGTTTGGATACGTATATTGTGTGAAAATCGTTGGTCTCTGGTGTCTTTATCTTGTTGGTTTGCATTATTTACTTTATTTTTTTTCTTCTTTTTAGAGCTTGCCATAAGAAAATATTCATGTTCATAATATATATATATATATATATATATAATATTATATATATGTATGTATTATATTATATAATGTATATATATGCGTATATATGCATATATATGTATAATATATGTATAATATATATATTATTATATATGGAAATATATATTATATATATAATATATATATATATATATATATATATATATATATATTATATATATATTAATATATAATATATATTATATATATATGTAAATAATATATATATATATATATATATATGTATATATATATATATAGTATATATATATATATATATTATAATATATATATTATATATATATATATATATATATATATGTATATATATATATATATATATATATATATATATATATATATATATATATATATATATATATATATATATATTATATATTATATAGATATACATATACATATAATATATATATATATATTATATTATATATTAATATATATTATATATATATATATATATATATATATATATATATATATATATATATATATATATATCGCGTGTCTGAGTGTGTGTGG
>NW_020869222.1:473899-478899 GCF_003789085.1 Penaeus vannamei
AACTGGCATTGACATGGAGCATTTATTTGGCATACATGTAAATGCCCTCACATATAAGTATAATGAGTTGTGAATATTGATTTGTGTATCAGTGTCAAAAATTATGTGTTATATAAGAGCATTGTAACTAGACAGGGGAGACTCAACTCTAAAGTGATATTTGATGTTATATAGTGAACAGAAAATGCTTACAGATAATGACATAGCCATGGCCAGCTGTAGTTCTTCTTCCTCCTCCAACCAGAAGCATGTTTTCCTCTCTCCTTCAGCCTCCTCCTTCTCAAGGCGGAGCTTTTTCCCATCAAGACCTTCAAGTTCCTCATGGCAGTAAGCTTCCTCCTTCCCCGGACGCCCCTCTGCCTCCTCCTGCCAGCCGCCCTCCGCTCCGGGGACGTCGCCGGCCCCAGCGGGCTCTCGCGCGAGTAAGGCGGCGACCTGACGCCTGTACTCCTTGTTCTCGGCCTCCTGTGCGGACATGTGGAGGGCGAGGGAGAGCAGGTCGTCGTCGTCCATGCGGAGACCCTTCTTGAGGTCG
The DNA here is from genome assembly GCF_003789085.1 of Penaeus vannamei. Lineage (NCBI taxonomy): Eukaryota > Metazoa > Arthropoda > Malacostraca > Decapoda > Penaeidae > Penaeus > Penaeus vannamei. The sequence goes on from NW_020869222.1 coordinate 474,435, forward strand.
TCTTCGTCGTCTTCGTCGTCCCTGATCTCCTGGGAAGGACCTCTTTCCATTAGCCAAGGTTAATTTCACATGCACTACCAACCACGCACATGAGCACACACACGAACACACATACACACACGCGCACGCACACACACATACATACGCACACACACAAACACACACATACACGCACAAATCATACATTAAAAAAAGAAGAAAATCACGTACCGCTTCGAGCAGGTCGAGCAGCGCGAAGTTAGGCTTCAGCGTCCAGAACTGGTCGCGGTCCTGCCGGCAAGAAGGGCACCGGAACACACTCTTGCGGTTCTCCGTCCCTTGAAGGAAAGATTTTTTATTGACTCCAGCAATTTATCTTTCCTTCATGGGTTCATTTATTCATTGATTAAAAAAATCTATCTATTCATTCTATTTATTCATCTATATCTATTTATTTACTATTTACTATTTCTTAGATATCTTAATTTATTCTATCTACGTATTTATCTATTTATCTATTTACTCATCAATCCATTTAATCATTCATTTAATCATTATTCACACACATACATAATGTATATAGTATACCCTGTTACTTACTCGTATATTTCTCTGAAATTAACATAATTATTGCAAAATAAAGCGGGGAAAAAAACGAGGCACCAAGACATTGAAAACAAAGCCATAACACTCACCCCCCCCAAAAAAAAAAAAAAAGGAACACACCAATACAGAGACCACACTTCAAGACAAACAAATTTCACAGAAAGACAAAAACAGAAACCTTACTAAGGCATTCCTCGCAGAAGGTGTGGCCGCAGCTGGAGAAGATAAGCGGACGACGATCGTGCGCGTTGTAGGTCGACCTGCAGACTGCACAGGTTAGCCCTGAGGGAGCCTGCAAAACACGGTGTCCTGTATATTAGTCCACAGTTTCTGCCTGGCCCCATTTCGCTCTATTGACTTTCTCTTTCTATGCTTCACATACTTCATGTAAATAATATATACATATACATATACATGTAAATATATGTGTATACAGCTGTCTACACACACACACACACACACACACACACACACACATATATATATATATATATATATATATATATATATATATATATATATATATATATATTACTTCACAGAAAGTGTGAACGATGTCATTGTCGGTATCCTTTCGACGACCTGATAACTTGCTGCGCAATAAGTTATGGCCCTGCAATACATCCCCACGAGCGGCTGGACCATCGATTATTATCAAGGGGGGGGGGGGGGGGAGGTGCCCAAGAACGTGGCGTCACCAAGCAAACGTCGCAACTGAACCGGCTGGGATAATGTGTATAATAATCTATAGCGCTGCCAGTCTGGAAACATGACGCGGTTCGCCTATTAACGCGGTAGACTGGCTGGGCGCCACAGGCAGGTCAATCTGCCAGGGGGAACTGCAGCCGAAAGGAGTCTCCGCAAGACGAGGCCTCTGGGGGTGATCTTCGTGCGTTCCCAAAAGGTGGGAAGCTACGGACGTGCCCGACCTCGGCTCATCCTCAATGCGACCGCGCCGTATTAAGGATGAGCCCAAAGGGGCGAGGCCCTTGAGGCGGAGTCGACGATCGTTGATGGCCCTTGCCTCTGTCGGGTGGAGCTCGCATGCAGTTATCAGAGCGCCTTAAGTCGCCTCATATTTCGTCTGATTTTGTGCGTTTCAGGCGAGGGTCTCTTAATACATGCCGTGAACTGGCAGATCTCCATTAATAAAAGGACATTTATGCTGGCTAAAGACGAGAGAGTGGTTGATGGCTTTCAGCCATTACTATACAAAGGAGGGACTCATACTATCGAGACTTTAGATGTCATGAGCTTGTGAAAAGCATTTCCCATATGGCTCGATGCAGGACAAGGTCAAATGTCTTAAAAGTCTCTTTTATAGGATTATTATGCCAATGATGAAGGCGCTTCGGATTGGAGGTGAGGCAGGCAGGCGACAGGCGGTTGGATTAGTAACTAACACTTTTTGCTGTTTCGCGGTAAGAAGTCCGGGACATTATCTTATCTGCGCCATTGAATGAACTGGTCGTGAAGGGTTGTAAAACTGATTGTCATGGCATTACTGAATTCTAAGGATTTCGGTTTTCTACCGCTTTTATTTTAAATATCTGATTTTTTAAAATGAATAGCAATTTGAAGATCACAACTTTTTATTAATACATAAAAGAAAAGAAACACATGCGTATATGCCTTCGATGGCTCAGGACGCAGTTATTGAAGTGGTCTTTGTCTTAATCTATTCAGAAGCACTGAAAAATAATTTTTTGTTTATCCTTCCTATTATGAGAAAATCAAAAGGTGAAACGGTTTGATAAGCGTACTTTTCAAGTAGCTAATGCCGACGAAAAAGATTAAACGAGGTAGTTGCATATATTTCGTGTTTTTTTTCTCATTAGCCATCTACACTGATCTGATTTCCTATTTTCCAGTGAAAAAAAAAAAACATCTACACACAACGATTTGGTCCAATAGCCTAAACTATACGTTTCGTTGATACCTTTTACCTACAAAGATGCAAACCATATAGTATTCCTGTAAATGTTTTTTAAATCAACATTACCTGGTTTTCAGAGCTGTTCTCATAATGCTGATCTGACGAATAAAAATTTTCCTGGAAAAAAGAAAAATGCTATTAACATGCATGTATTGTACATACAGTACCTGCTTGATTCTTTAATTGTTTTTGTTTTCTATATATACCATATACCTATAAACCAGCACAAAGAAAAAGACAAGAGAAAGGAATTAGACGAACAAAACAAACACAAAACGCCGCCTTGCCTCGTGCACACGCGCGCCTGAGTCCTGGCGGAGGCCTCCTTGACCCAAGACGTCGCGAATGCTCTCTCGCAGGTCTCGCGAAGTCCCTGACGGCAGGCTATCTAGCGCTGTCAGCAGTCTTATCAGCAGCTCGAGGGTTTTGTTCAATTTTTCTTGGCTCTGCAAAACAACGAAGGTATATATAGCGACTGAGGATGAATTCGCAGCTATTATTTAAAGAAAAATTGAAAGGAAAATGGTCTGCAGCACAAGGTAGTGAAGGAGGAAGGGGAAGAGGAGTTAGCGGAGGCTGAGGAGGAAGAGGAGGAGGAGGAGGAGGAGAGAAGAAGAAGAAGAAGAAGAAGAAGAAGAAGAAGAAGAAGAAGAAGAAGAAGAAGAAAGAAGAAGAAGAAGAAGAAAGAAGAAGAAGAAGAAGGAGGGAGAAGAGGAGCTGGAAAAGAAGACAACGAAAACGAAGAAAAACAAAAGAAGGAGGAGGAGGCGAGAGAACAAAATACAAATATACGTAAATAGAAAATCGAGAAAAGTATGTTCCTTTTACCGATGTCCCCAAGAACAGATTTACCAAACAACAGCGTAACTCTCTTATTTGACAATCATTAATACAAATTATTATTGACTCACCTCAACTAAGGCGTTGATTTTCTCTGAAGTCCGGTCTTGTTCCTTCCGAAGGGCGCATATGTCCTGTTAAGTGAAGGACACTCTGTTATGTAAATTCACTCACACAATTATTGGCATGTATATTCTATATATATGTGTGTGTTTTATATGTATGTATATATATGTGTGTGTGCGTGTGTGTGAGTGTGTATTCCCCTTTCGCTCTTTCTCTTACCCTCTATTTCTCTTCCCTTCTCTATTCCTACTTCTATCTTTCTCTTCATCTCATCCTCTCTTTTCCCTCTCCATTCTCCCCTCTCTCTTTCATCTCCCTCTCTCTCTCTTTCTCTTTCCCTCATTTTCTCTCTTTCTCCCTCTCCACCCTCCTCTCTCTTTCACTCTCCCTCTTTTTTTTACCTTCCCTCTCTCTTTCTCTTTCCTCATTCTCTCTCTTTCACCCTCTCCATTCTCCTCTCCCAGTCTCTCTCTCTCTCGTTCTCTTTCTCTTTACCTCATTCTCTCTCTTCCCCCCTCTCCATCTCTCTCTCCCTTTCCCTCATTTTTACTCTCTCTTCCTCATTCACTCATTCACTCACTCACATACTCAATTACTCCCTCCTTCCCTCTCTCCTTGCTTCCCAGTTTCTCTCTCTCTCCATCTCCTTCTCACCTCTTCATCCTCCTTTCCTTCATCCTTCTCTTCTCACCCTTGTTTGTTATTCCTTCCCGTCTTCTCTTTATTCATCCACCCTCTTCCGGCTATCTTTCCATTTAACTTCCCTCCTTCGCTCTATCTCTTCTCTCCTTTTCCTCCCTCCCTTCCTTCCGTCTTTCCTTCCTCCGTTCCATCTTTCCTTTCTTCCTAATTTCCTCCCTCCTCCCTCCTACCCTCCTTTACTTCTTCCCTCCCTCTCTCCCTTACTCACTAAACCCCTCCTTTCTTCCTTCCCCCCACACGTCCCTCCCTTCATCTCACCTTCTTTTTCCCTTCCCTTCCTTCTTTCATTTCTCTCCCTCCTTTTCCCCTCCCTGTACTCCCCCTATCTTTCCCTTC
>NW_020869222.1:485355-492855 GCF_003789085.1 Penaeus vannamei
AGCTGCTTGCTTTAGGGACAAGTACTGAACACATTAAGACAATGAAATCAACTAATGCTTATAAAACTAGTGACATAATGTTCATACTGTTTTTTTTTTTTTTTTTTTTTTAAACCTTGATCGGCATTCTTTTCCGTTTACACTTCCTCTCATTATTGCATGTAGTAACACCGTCGCCGTCGGTAACACACACAACGTCGTTTTCACTCCCCTCCCCCGTCTCTCTCTCTCTCTCACGCACTCTCTTTCTCTTGTGCTTTTGTATTGCTCTCTATTTTTATCGGCATTCTCCTCTGTTTACATTTCCTCTCTATCGTCATCATCGTTATCATTATAATCAGTCATTGTCCCTATTATCATTCTCATTATCATCAGTCATCATCGTTTTTCCTATCAGTATCATAATTATCATAACCATCGTCATCATCATCATCATTATCAGTCATCATCGTTTTTCCTACCAATATCATTATAATTATCATAACCATCTGTATCATCATCATCATCATTATATCATTACAACCACGCCGCCGCCAGCAGTAGCTCCATCGCCATCACCATCACCAACACCAGAATTGTCATGTTTTTATCTTCTCTCTGTCTTCCCCCTCGCACTATCCGTTTCATTCGAGGGGAAAACGTGAATAAAATACGGAGGAATGTTTAGCAGCACAGATCGATTCTTGAGGAGTATACAAAATTAGTGTTTACATGGGGGTTACGTTCGCATGCAAAATATGAGGGGATACGAGAGTTGTTTCATAACATAAAGTAAATAAAAACATTATTTTAAAGCAAATATGCAACTATCTATCTCATGTCCTCACCCACACACTCTCTCTCTCCCTCTTCCCTTTCTTCCTTCCATCTTTACTTCCTTCTTTTAAGTCATCGTACGCCCGACACCTCAGAGTCACTATTCTCAAAGGGAGTAACGTCATGGTCAAACTTGCCAAGGATTTTTTAACGTAAACTGCTGTGAAAATTACCGAGGACACGACCTGCAGTACACAAATTACTGTTCGCTCTATTTATTATTGATAATTCGTAATAGTCAGCACCAGAGGAATGACGGCACTTCTCGATGTATATTTGTTCTGATATCAGATTTGCTTTTAGTGCTGTGGGATTACCCGCCCGATTCTAGTGACCTGCTCCCCTCGCTGCTCACCCCTCGAAGACCACGAAAGCCATGTGTTCTTATATCACAAGTACTTCAACCTGCCCTGTGCCCGACATTGACAAAGTAACCGTAGAACACGCTAATCTGACCCTTATTACTATCATACATTTTCAATGTTTTTATTCTGTTGTCTTCAAGTATAAATATGTCCTGTTTATACTGAAAATGTTTCTTATAAAATGCTTGATCTAAATCACTATGTATGTAACTGATTTTACTATTGATATTCAAGTGTTTCATGTTTCATGAACACTCAGTAATTCTGTCCCCTAACCACCAGATGTAAGGTTGTTAAAACATACCGATATCATGTCAACCATATACCCTTGTTCCTCTCCACGAAACGGTCATGTGAACCAATGTTTCTGAATTTATGTTCATCCATATTCTTTCATGTTTTTCCATTGTATATTGTTTAAAAACGAACTTCGTCCATGGCAATTCCTGTGCCATACTCTTAGACCGGTCGCCCTCGTGGGCTTGGCAGGACGCGCTCCTCCCTGGGCACCTGCCTTGCCCTCTGTACCAGTTACCCAGAATAAAGACAAGAAAACTGCGACAAGTTTAACTGCACCAACATCTTCAGAGTACTCCAGTACGTCAGCACCTTAGTTACTACTGCCTTACCGCTCGACCACGCTCTACCAAACTACAAGTAATAATAGTGGAGGGAGTGGGACATCGCCTCCCACTTCATATATTACACCGCTACACTGCTGCGTTCAGAACACCTTGCCTTGCTCGTCCGGACAACCTGTCAGAACGAGCAGGACGAAGAGGCCGCGGCCGGAACTCTCCGGGGCCGTCATTACCCACAATGCATTATCGTACCAGTCTTTATTTTCTACACTGCATAGGTTTATAGTCACTGTGATCCCAGAGCCTCTCTCCAACACTAAAACACTAAAATAACTTTTGATAACAACGATTACCATTAATTTCTGGTTACCCGCAACTTTTAATGTTTATATAGAAACGCTGTTGTGACGAGAGGAACAAGAGGTCCAGGACGACAAAGTAGGGTTCCGAACGGTCGAAACTCTTGTACAACTTGTTGGAAGGAAAGTTTCGAACGCTAATTAGACATCGGACAGCGAGTCTCTCGCTCTCTCTCTCTCTCTCTCTCTCTCTCTCTCTCTCTCTCTCTCTCTCTCTCTCTCTCTCTCTCTCTCTCTCTCTATATATATATATATATATATATATGTGTGTGTGTGTGTGTGTGTGTGTGTGTGTGTGTGTGTGTGTGTGTGTGTGTGTGTGTGTGTGTGTGTGTGTGTGTGTGTGTGTGTGTGTGTGTGTTTGTATGTGTGTGTGTGTAATCATTATCTATTTCCTATTTCCTCCATGTCTCTAATTCTGAAACGCTTCTTTCGCTCTACAAAGTAATAGTAAATTTAAAAAGAAAAGTAAATAGAAAAAAATTATAATACGTTGAATATAATCGTTTATTGACTTATTTACCTTATTACCTTATATCTTTATTTCATTTTTATTTTAGATGTCCGTCATAATACCTTGCGTGATCGTGAATGCTGTGAAAGAAGTTCTCATAACTGTGATTCACGAAACGCCCAATATCATCAGAGCCTTCAAGGAGAAAGGCGGAAAGGAGATGGAAGAGGAACACGAGAAACTTGCACAGGTTAGTGGAAAGAGAAAAATGGATGAAGGAGAAGGAGGGAAGGGAAGGGAAGGGGGAGAGAGGGAGGGAAAATGGAGTAAGTAAGGAAGGAAGAGAAAGCACGAATAGGGGGAGAGAAGAGAGGGAGGAAAGGACGGGGAGGAGATGCAGGGAGGGAAGAGTGGAGAAAAAGGAAAAGAGATGGAAAGGGAGAGGGAGGGCAGAAGGGAAGGGAAAGAGAGGGATGGATGATTGGATAGAGGGAAGGAGGGGGAAAGGGGATTGGAGGAGGAGGGGAAGGAGGGAAGGAGGAAGAAGGGAAAGGTATGAGAAGGGAGAGAAATGGAGGAAGAAGGGAAAGGTATGAGAAGGAAGAGAAATGGAGGAAGGACGGAAAGGGAAAGAAATGGATGGATGGAGAGAGGGAAGGGTGGATGGAGGGAGGGAAGGGAAGGGAAGGGTAGGGGGGAGGGAGAGAGGAAGGGAAAAAGGCGAGGGAAAGGAAAGGAAGAGGCAAAAGAATGAAGGGAGGGAGGTAAAGCGAGGAAGAAAGGGTAAGGAAAGATAGGGGGAGGGAAGGGAGAGGGAGAGGAAGGAAAGAAATAGAGGAAGGAAGGGAAGGGGAACGAGAATGGATGGACGGAAGGAGTAAAGGAGGGAGGGAGAAAGGGTAGTAGAGAGTAAAGGAGGGAGGGAAGAAGGAGAGATGGGACGGAGGAAGGAAAGGCGGAAGGGAGAGCAAGGAGAGAAGAGATAGAGCGAGGGAGGAAGGGAGGTTAAATGGAAGGGTAGGAGGAATAAAGGGAAGAAGGGAAGGAATAACGAGCTAGGGTGAGAAGAGAAGGATGAAAGAAAGAGAGAGGGAGAAGCTGGGAAGAAAGGAGGGAGGAAGGGGAGGGAGTCATTGAGTGAGTGAATGAGTGAATGAGAAAGAGAATGAGAATGAGAGAGATAGTAGAAAAGAGGGAGAGTTAAAGAGAGAGAGAGAGAGAGAGAGAGAAAGGGGAATGGAGAGGGGGAAAGAGAACGAGAGAGATGAGGAGAGAGAAAGAGAGGGCATGTAATACATATCACACACACACACACACATACATATACATGAATATACATGTCAGTAATTGTGCGATTGAGTTTATATAACAGAATGTACTTCACTTAACAGGACATGTGCGCCCTTCGGAAGGAACAAGAGCGGACTTCAGAGACCATCAATGCCCTTGTTGAGGTGAGACAATAATGATTTATATTAATTATTGTCAAAAAGAAAGTTTACGCAGGACATAGGTAAAAGGAATATACTTTTCCCTGTTTTCTTTTTACGTATATTTGTATTTTGTTCTCTCGCCTCCTCCTTCTTTTTGTTTTCTTCGTTTTCTGATTTTCCAGCTCCTCCTCTCCCACTTTTTCCTCCTCCACATCCCTCCTCCTCCTCCTCCGTTCCTCCTCTTCCCCTTCCTCCTTCACTACCTTGTGCTGCAGACCATTTTCCTTTCAATTTTTCTTTAAATAATAGCTGCGAATTCATCTCCAGTCGCTAAATCTACTTCGTTGTTTTGCAGAGCCAAGAAAATTGAACAAAACCCTCGAGCTGCTGATAAGACTGCTGACAGCGCTAGATAGCCTGCCGTCAGGGACTTCGCGAGACCTGCAAGAGAGCATTCGCGACGTCTTGGGTCAAGGAGGCCTCCGCCAGGACTCAGGCGCGCGTGTGCACGAGGCAAGGCGGCTTTTTGTGTTTGTTTTGTTCGTCTAATTCTGTCCTCTTGTCCTTTTCTTTGTGTTGGTTTATAGGTATACGGTATATATATACACAACAATTAAAGAATCAAGCAGGCACATGTACTGCATGTACAATACATAGGGAAATGTTTATTCATCAGATCAGCATTATGAGAACAGCTCTGAAAACCAGGTAATGTTCATTTAGAAACATTTATAGCAACTTCCATATGGTTTGCATCTTTGTAGGTTTAAAAGGTAGCAATAGTATCGTTGTACGTATTTTTTTTTCTTTGGAAATAAATAAAAAATGGCGAATGGGAGAAATCTGTGAACGATATGCAAATATCTCGTTTAATCTTTTTGGGGGCATTAGCTGATCGAAAATAAAATTTGAAGAATTCACTTATTCTATCGTTTTAACTTTTGCTTATTTTTTTTTCTCATAATAGGAAGAAATACAACAAAAATACGTTTTTCAGTGCTTCAGAACAGAATGAAACCAGTTCGACAACAGTAACTGTCCTGAGCCCTCGACGGCACATACCCATGTGTTTCTTTTCCTTTTTAGCTTATAAAAAGTTCTAACTTCAAATAGCTATTTAATAATAATAAAAAAAACTGACATAAAAAAATTTGTGATAGAAACCGAAAGCCATTAGAACTGATTAATGCCATGAAATTATAGTTTGACAAACCTTTACCAGTTCATTCGATGGCGTAGATAAGATAATGTCCCGCGAAACATCAAAACTGTTGCTACAAATCCGACCGCCTTCCACCTGCTTGCCTTCATTACTGCATAATAATCCTATAAAAGACCTTAAAGACCATTTCGATCTTGTCCTGCATCGAGCCATATAGGGAAATGCTTTTCACAAGCTCATGACAACTAAAGTCACGTCACTATAAATCCCTCCATTATGTAGTAATGGCTGAGAATTAGCCTTCTCGTGTGTGCTTCCGCTGTCAACCACTCTCTAGTCTTTAGCTAAGATGAATGTTTTTTTTTTCATTAATGGAGATCTGAAAGGATAAGTTCACGGCATGTATTAAAAGACCCTCGCCTGAAACGCACAAAATCAGACGAAATATGAGGCGACTTAGGCGCTCTGATAACTGCATGCGAGCTCCACCCGACAGAGGCAGGGCCATCAACGATCGTCGACTCCGCCTCAAGGGCCTCGCCCCTTTGGGCTCATCCTTAATACGGCGCGGTCGTATTGAGGATGAGCCGAGGTCGGGCACGTCCGTAGCTTCCCACCTTTTGGGAACGCACGAGATCACCCCAGAGGCCTCGTCTTGCGGAGACTCCTTTCGGCTGCAGTTCCCCCTGACAGATTGACCTGCCTGTGGCGCCCAGCCAGTCTACCGCGTTAATAGGCGAACCGCGTCATGTTTCCAGACTGGCAGCGCTATAGATTATTATACACATTATCCCAGCCGGTTCAGTTGCGACGTTTGCTTGGTGACGCCACGTTCTTGGCACCTCCCCCCCCCCCGCCCCCTTGATAATAATCGATGGTCCAGCCGCTCGTGGGGATGTATTGCAGGGCCATAACTTATTGCGCAGCACGTTATCAGGTCGAAAGGATAATGATAATTATATCGGTCACAACCACTTTCTGTCCAGTAGCTCATATATATATATATATATATATATATATATATATATATATATATATATATATATATATATTGAGTGGTGTGTGCGTGTGTGTGTATTATGAATGGAAGTATGTAAAGTATAGAAAGAGAAACAGTTAATTAACAGAGCGAAATGAGACCAGTCAGAAACTGTGGGCTAATATACAGGGCACCGTGTTTTGCAGGCTCCCTCAGGGCTAACCTGTGCAGTCTGCAGGTCGACCTACAACGCGCACGATCGTCGTCCGCTTATCTTCTCCAGCTGCGGCCACACCTTCTGCGAGGAATGCCTTAGTAAGGTTTCTGTTGTTTGTCTTTCTGTGAAATCTGTGTTTGGCTTAATGTCTGGTTTCTTTCCTGGTTTGTGCTTCTTTGTTTTATTTTTTATTTATTATTTATTTATTTATTTTTTTTTGGCGTTGCGTTGTGTCTTTGTTTTCAGTGTCTTGGTGCTCGTTTTTTTGTTTGTTTTATTTCTGCAATAATTAATATGTTGCTGTAAGAGAAGATACAACGGGTGACAGGGTAAAATATACATATATGTGTGTTTGTATGTGAAATAACGTTTAAATGAATGAATAAATGAATAAGTAGATGAATAAATAGATACATACGTAGATAGAATAGATAAGAATGTCTTAGAAATAATAAATTAGAAAAATGTAGATAAATAAGTGAAATGAATAGATACATTTAGAGAAGGCTTAATGAGTAAATGGAAAGGCAATGAAAATCTTTCCTTCAAGGGACGGAGAACCGCAAGAGTGTGTTCCAGTGCCCTTCTTGCCGGCAGGACCGCGACCAGTTCCGGACGCTGAAGCCTAACTTCGCGCTGCTCGACCTGCTCGAAGCGGTACGTGATTTTTCTTTTTTTAATGTATGATTTGTGCGTGTATGTATATGTGTGTTTGTGCGTGTGTGCGTGTGTGTGTATGTATGTGAGGAAGCTTACTGCCATGAGGAACTTGAAGGTCTTGATGGGAAAAAGCTCCGCCTTGAGAAGGAGGAGGCTGAAGGAGAGAGGAAAACATGCTTCTGGTTGGAGGAGGAAGAAGAACTGCAACTGGCCATGGCTATGTCACTATCTGTAAGCATTTTCTGTTCACTATATAACATCAAATATCACTTTAGAGTTGAGTCTCCCTGTCTAGTTAATGCTCTTATATAACACATAATTCTTGACACTGCGATACACAGATCATTATTTGCAACTCATTATACTTGTATGTGAGGGCATTTACATGTATGCCAAATAAATGCTCCATGTCAGTGCCAATTAGTAACGTTTTACAAAATGGCCTTTTATTCCAGCTCCAGACAAGCGAGTAAG
>NW_020869222.1:500355-505252 GCF_003789085.1 Penaeus vannamei
TGCACTTACCAACCCACGCACACGCACACACACACACACACACACACTTGCACGCACAAGACACACATAAAAAACAACAAAAACACACATGCACAAATCATACATTAAAAAGGAAGAACATCACGTACCGCTTCGAGCAGGTCGAGCAGCGCGAAGTTAGGCTTCAGCGTCCAGAACTGGTCGCGGTCCTGCCGGCAAGAAGGGCACCGGAACACACTCTTGCGGTTCTCCGTCCCTTGAAGGAAAGATTTTTTATTGACTCCAGCAATTTATCTTTTCCTTCATGGGTTCATTTATTCATTGATTTAAAAAAAATCTATCTATTCATTCTATTTATTCATCTATATCTATTTATTTACTATTTCTTAGATATCTTAATTTATTCTATCTACGTATTTATCTATTTATCTATTTACTCATCAATCCATTTAATCATTCATTTAATCATTATTCACACACATACATAATGTATATAGTATACCCTGTTACTTACTCGTTGTATATTTCTCTGAAATTAACATAATTATTGCAAAAATAAAGCGGGGAAAAAAAAACGAGGCACCAAGACATTGGAAAACAAAGCCATAACACTCACCCCCCAAAAAAAAGGAACACACCAATACAGAGACCACACTTCAAGACAAACAAATTTCACAGAAAGACAAACAACAGAAACCTTACTAAGGCATTCCTCGCAGAAGGTGTGGCCGCAGCTGGAGAAGATAAGCGGACGACGATCGTGCGCGTTGTAGGTCGACCTGCAGACTGCACAGGTTATCCCTGAGGGAGCCTGCAAAACACGGTGTCCTGTATATTAGTCCACAGTTTCTGCCTGCCCCATTTCGCTCTATTACTTTCTCTTTCTATGCTTCACATACTTCATGTAAATAATATATACATATACATATACATGTAAATATATGTGTATACAGCTGTCTACACACACACACACACACACACACACACACACACACATATATATATATATATATATATATATATATATATATATATATATATATATATATATAAGATACTTCACAGAAAGTGGTTGTGAACGATGTCATTGTCGGTATCCTTTCGACGACCTGATAACTTGCTGCGCAATAAGTTATGGCCCTGCAATACATCCCCACGAGCGGCTGGACCATCGATTATTATCAAGGGGGCGGGGGGGGGGGGAGGTGCCCAAGAACGTGGCGTCACCAAGCAAACGTCGCAACTGAACCGGCTGGGATAATGTGTATAATAATCTATAGCGCTGCCAGTCTGGAAACATGACGCGGTTCGCCTATTAACGCGGTAGACTGGCTGGGCGCCACAGGCAGGTCAATCTGCAGGGGGAACTGCAGCCGAAAGGAGTCTCCGCAAGACGAGGCCTCTGGGGGTGATCTTCGTGCGTTCCCAAAAGGTGGGAAGCTACGGACGTGCCCGACCTCGGCTCATCCTCAATGCGACCGCGCCGTATTAAGGATGAGCCCAAGGGGCGAGGCCCTTGAGGCGGAGTCGACGATCGTTGATGGCCCTTGCCTCTGTCGGGTGGAGCTCGCATGCAGTTATCAGAGCGCCTTAAGTCGCCTCATTTCGTCTGATTTTGTGCGTTTCAGGCGAGGGTCTCTTAATACATGCCGTGAACTGGCAGATCTCCATTAATAAAAGGACATTTATGCTGGCTAAAGACGAGAGAGTGGTTGATGGCTTTCAGCCATTACTATACAAAGGAGGGACTCATACTATCGAGACTTTAGATGTCATGAGCTTGTGAAAAGCATTTCCCATATGGCTCGATGCAGGACAAGGTCAAAATGGTCTTAAAAGTCTCTTTTATAGGATTATTATGCCAATGATGAAGGCGCTTCGGATTGGAGGTGAGGCAGGCAGGCGACAGGCGGTTGGATTAGTAACTAACACTTTTTTGCTGTTTCGCGGTAAGAAGTCCGGGACATTATCTTATCTGCGCCATTGAATGAACTGGTCGTGAAGGGTTGTAAAACTAATTGTCATGGCATTACTGAATTCTAAGGATTTCGGTTTTCTACCGCTTTTATTTTAAATATCTGATTTTTATAAATGAATAGCAATTTGAAGATCACAACTTTTTATTAATACATAAAAAAAAGAAACACATGCGTATATGCCTTCGATGGCTCAGGACGCAGTTATTGAAGTGGTCTTTGTCTTAATCTATTCAGAAGCACTGAAAAATAATTTTTGTTTTATTCTTCCTATTATGAGAAATCAAAAGGTGAAACGGTTTGATAAGCGTACTTTTCAAGTAGCTAATGCCGACGAAAAAGATTAAACGAGGTAGTTGCATATATTTTTTTCTCATTAGCCATCTACACTGATTGATTTCCTATTTTCCAGTGAAAAAAAAAAAACATCTACACACAACGATTTGGTCCAATAGCCTAAACTATACGTTTCGTTGATACCTTTTACCTACAAATATGCAAACTATATAGTATTCCTGTAAATGTTTTTTAAATCAACATTACCTGGTTTTCAGAGCTGTTCTCGTAATGCTGATCTGACGAATAAAAATTTTCCTGGAAAAAAGAAAAATGCTATTAACATGCATGTATTGTACATACAGTACCTGCTTGATTCTTTAATTGTTTTTGTTTTCTATATATACCGTATACCTATAAACCAGCACAAAAAAAAGACAAGAGGAAGGAATTAGACGAACAAAACAAACACAAAAACGCCGCCTTGCCTCGTGCACACGCGCGCCTGAGTCCTGGCGGAGGCCTCCTTGACCCAAGACGTCGCGAATGCTCTCTCGCAGGTCTCGCGAAGTCCCTGACGGCAGGCTATCTAGCGCTGTCAGCAGTCTTATCAGCAGCTCGAGGGTTTTGTTCAATTTTTCTTGGCTCTGCAAAACAACGAAGGTATATATAGCGACTGAGGATGAATTCGCAGCTATTATTTAAAGAAAAATTGAAAGGAAAATGGTCTGCAGCACAAGGTAGTGAAGGAGGAAGGGGAAGAGGAGTTAACGGAGGCTGAGGAGGAAGAGGAGGAGGAGGAGGAAGAAGAAGAAGAAGAAGAAGAAGAAGAAGAAGAAGAAGAAGAAGAAGAAGAAGAAGAAGAAGAAGAAGAAGAAAGAAAAAGAAGAAGAAGGAGGGAGAAGAGGAGCTGGAAAAGAAGACAACGAAAACGAAGAAAAACAAAAGAAGGAGGAGGAGGCGAGAGAACAAAATACAAATATACGTAAATAGAAAATCGAGAAAAGTATGTTCCTTTTACCGATGTCCCCAAGAACAGATACCAACAACAGCGTAACTCTCTTATTTGACAATCATTAATACAAATTATTATTGACTCACCTCAACTAAGGCGTTGATTTTCTCTGAAGTCCGGTCTTGTTCCTTCCGAAGGGCGCATATGTCCTGTTAAGTGAAGGACACTCTGTTATGTAAATTCACTCACACAATTATTGGCATGTATATTCTATATATATATGTGTGTGTTATATGTATGTATATACATGTGTGTGTGCGTGTGTGTGAGTGTGTATTCCCCTTTCGCTCTTTCTCTTACCCTCTATTTCTCTTCCCTTCTCTATTCCTACTTCTATCTTTCTCTTCATCTCATCCTCTCTTTTCCCCTCTCCATTCTCCCCTCTCTCTTTCATCTCCCTCTCTCTCTCTTTCTCTTTCCCTCATTTTCTCTCTTTCTCCTCTCCACCCTCCTCTCTTTTCACTCTCCCTCTTTTTTTACCTTCCCTCTCTCTTTCTCTTTCCTCATTCTCTCTCTTTCACCTCTCCATTCTCCTCTCCCAGTCTCTCTCTCTCGTTCTCTTTCTTTTACCTCATTCTCTCTCTTCCCCCTCTCCATCTCTCTCTCCCTTTCCCTCATTTTTACTCTCTCCTCATTCACTCATTCACTCACTCACATACTCAATTACTCCCTCCTTCCCTCTCTCCTTGCTTCCCAGTTTCTCTCTCTCTCCATCTCCTTCTCACCTCTTCATCCTCCTTTCCTTCATCCTTCTCTTCTCACCCTTGTTTGTTATTCCTTCCCGTCTTCTCTTTATTCATCCCACCTCTTCCGGCTATCTTTCCATTTAACTTCCCTCCTTCGCTCTATCTCTTCTCTCCTTTTCCTCCCCCTTCCTTCCGTCTTTCCTTCCTCCGTTCCATCTTTCCTTTCTTCCTAATTTCCTCCCTCCCTCCCTCCTACCCTCCTTTACTTCTTCCCTCCCTCTCTCCCTTACTCACTAAACCCCTCCTTTCTTCCTTCCCCCCACACTTCCCTCCCTTCATCTCACCTTCTTTTTCCCTTCCCTTCCTTCTTTCATTTCTCTCCCTCCTTTTCCCCTCCCTGTACTCCCCCTATCTTTCCCTTCCCTTCCTTCTCCATTTCCCTCCCCTCAATCTTTCGCCCCTTCCCTTTCCTTTCCCCTCCTCTCTCCTCCCTCCCCCTACCCTTCCCTTCCTTCTCTCCATCCATCCACCCTTCTCTCCACCCACCCCTTTCTTTTCCTTCCCTTCCTTCCTCCATTTCCCTCCCTCCTCATATCTTTACCTTCTCCTTCCCGCCTTCCCCTTCCTCCTCCAATCTTCCTTCCCTCCCTCCCTCCAATCATCCATCCCACTCTTCCCCTTCCCTTCTGTCCTCCCTCTCCCTCTCCATCTCTCTTCCTTTTCTCCACCCTTCCCTCCCTCTATCTCCTCTCTCTCTTCTCTCCCCCTATTCTTGACTTCTTTTCCTTCCTTACTCTATTTTCCTCCCTCCACACATCCCCCCGCCTCTTCCTTTTCCTTTCGTACCTCTCTGCCTCACCTCCCTATTCCTATTCATTCATGCTCTCTCTCTCTCTCTCTCTCTCTCTCTCTCTCTCTCTCTCTCTCTCTCTCTCTCTTCTCTCTCTCTCTCTCTCTCTCTCTCT
>NW_020869222.1:512852-517852 GCF_003789085.1 Penaeus vannamei
TATATATATATATATATATATATATATATATATATATATATATATATATATATATATATACATATTTCTAGCTGCTTTCCACCTTGTATTGTATCTAAAGGTAGATTTCAAGAATTAATGTATTTATAGATAACACATGTATCTTATTAACTTATCAATTTCTTATTTTCCAGATGTCTGCCACTACATACTTAAAATTCGCAGTCGCTGTGAAAGATGTTCTCGTGGCTTTGGTGGAAAAAGCGCCCGATATTATCAAAGCCTTAAAGGAGGATGGCAGCGGGAAGGTGAAACAGGAACACGAGGATCTTGCACAGGTCAGTGGAATGAAAGGAAAGGAGAGGAAGGAGAAGGAGGGAAGGGAAGGGGAAAAGAGGGATGGAGGTAAAATGAGAGAGAGAGAGAGAGAGAGAGAGAGAGAGAGAGAGAGAGAGCATGATGAATAGGAATAGGGAGGTGAGGCAGAGAGGTACGAAAGGAAAAGGAAGAGGCGGGGGGATGTGTGGAGGGAGGAAAATAGAGTAAGGAAGGAAAAGAAGTCAAGAATAGGGGGAGAGAAGAGAGAGAGGAGATAGAGGGAGGGAAGGGTGGAAAAGGAAGAGAGATGGAGAGGGAGAGGGAGGACAGAAGGGAAGGGGAAGAGTGGGATGGATGATTGGAGGGAGGGAGGGAGGGAAAGATTGGAGGAGGAAGGGGAAGGCGGGAAGGAGAAGGGAAGTGAGGAGGGAGGGAAATGGAGGAAGGAAGGGAAGGAAAAGAAAGGGGTGGGTGGAGAGAAGGGTGGATGGATGGAGGAAGGAAGGGAAGGGTAGGGGGAGGGAGGAGAGAGGAGGGGGAAAGGAAAGGGAAGGGGCGAAAGATTGAGGGGAGGGAAATGGAGAAGGAAGGGAAGGGAAAGATAGGGGGAGTACAGGGAGGGGAAAAGAGGGAGAGAAATGAAAGAAGGAAGGGAAGGGAAAAAGAAGGTGAGATGAAGGGAGGGACGTGGGGGGAAGGAAGAAAGGAGGGGTTTAGTGAGTAAGGGAGAGAGGGAGGGAAGAAGTAAAGGAGGGTAGGAGGGAGGGAGGAGGAAATTAGGAAGAAAGGAAAGATGGAACGGAGGAAGGAAAGACGGAAGGAAGGGAGGGAGGAAAAGGAGAAGAGATAGAGCGAAGGAGGGAAGTTAAATGGAAAGATAGCCGGAAGAGGGTGGGATGAAAAGAGAAGACGGGAAGGAATAACAAACAAGGGTGAGAAGAGAAGGATGAAGGAAAGGAGGATGAAGAGGTGAGAAGGAGATGGAGAGAGAGAGAACTGGGAAGCAAGGAGAGAGGGAAGGAGGGAGTAATTGAGTATGTGAGTGAGTGAATGATGAATGAGGAAGAGAGTAAAAATGAGGGAAAGGGGAGAGAGATGGAGAGGGGAAGAGAGAGAATGAGGTAAAGAGAAAGAGAAGAGAGAGAGAGAGAGAGAGAGAGAGACTGGGAGGAGATGGAGAGGGTGAAAGAGAGAGAATGAGGAAAGAGAAGAGAGAGGGAAGGTAAAAAAAAGAGGGAGAGTGAAAGAGAGAGGAGGGTGGAGAGGGAGAAGAGAGAAAATGAGGGAAAGAGAAAGAGAGAGAGGGAGATGAAAGAGAGGGGGGAATGGAGAGGGGAAAAGAGAGGATGAGATGAAGAGAAAGATAGAAGTAGGAATAGAGAAGGGAAGAGAAATAGAGGGTAAGAGAAAGAGCGAAAGGGGAATACACACTCACACACACGCACACACACATATATATACATACATATATAACACACACATATATATAGAATATACATGCCAATAATTGTGTGAGTGAATTTACATAACAGAGTGTCCTTCACTTAACAGGACATATGCGCCCTTCGGAAGGAACAAGACCGGACTTCAGAGAAAATCAACGCCTTAGTTGAGGTGAGTCAATAATAATTTGTATTAATGATTGTCAAATAAGAGAGTTACGCTGTTGTTTGGTAAATCTGTTCTTGGGGACATCGGTAAAAGGAACATACTTTTCTCGATTTTCTATTTACGTATATTTGTATTTTGTTCTCTCGCCTCCTCCTCCTTCTTTTGGTTTTCTTCGTTTTCGTTGTCTTCTTTTCCAGCTCCTCTTTCCTCTTCTTCTCTTTTCTTTTCTTCTTCTTCTTCTTCTTCTTCTTTCTTCTTCTTCTTCTTTCTTCTTCTTCTTCTTCTTCTTCTTCTTCCTCCTCCTCCTCTTCCTCCTCAGCCTCCGTTAACTCCTCTTCCCCTTCCTCCTTCACTACCTTGTGCTGCAGACCATTTTCCTTTCAATTTTTCTTTAAATAATAACTGCGAATTCATCCTCAGTCGCTATATATACCTTCGTTGTTTTGCAGAGCCAAGAAAAATTGAACAAAACCCTCGAGCTGCTGATAAGACTGCTGACAGCGCTAGATAGCCTGCCGTCAGGGACTTCGCGAGACCTGCGAGAGAGCATTCGCGACGTCTTGGGTCAAGGAGGCCTCCGCCAGGACTCAGGCGCGCCTGTGCACGAGGCAAGGCGGCGTTTTGTGTGTTTGTTTTGTTCGTCTAATTCCTTCTCTTGTCTTTTTCTTTGTGCTGGTTTATAGGTATACGGTATATATAGAAAAAAAAACAATTAAAGAATCAAGCAGGTACTGTATGTACAATACATGCATGTTAATAGCATTTTTCTTTTCCAGGAAAATTTTTATTCGTCAGATCAGCATTACGAGAACAGCTCTGAAAACCAGGTAATGTTGATTTAAAAAATATTTACAGGAATACTATATGGTTTGCATCTTTGTAGGTAAAAGGTATCAACGAAACGTATAGTTTAGGCTATTGGACCAAATCGTTGTGTGTAGATGTTTTTTTTTTTTTTCACTGGAAAATAGGAAATCAGATCAGTGTAGATGGCTAATGAGAAAAAAAATATATGCAACTACCTCGTTTAATCTTTTTCGTCGGCATTAGCTACTTGAAAAGTACGCTTATCAAACCGTTTCACCTTTTGATTTTCTCATAATAGGAAGGATAAAACAAAAATATTTTTCAGTGCTTCTGAATAGATTAAGACAAAGACCACTTCAATAACTGCGTCCTGAGCCATCGAAGGCATATACGCATGTGTTTCTTTTCTTTTATGTATTAATAAAAAGTTGTGATCTTCAAATTGCTATTCATTTTAAAAAATCAGATACTTAAAATAAAAGCGGTAGAAAACCGAAATCCTTAGAATTCAGTAATGCCATGACAATTAGTTTTACAACCCTTCACGACCAGTTCATTCAATGGCGCAGATAAGATAATGTCCCGGACTTCTTACCGCGAAACAGCAAAAAAGTGTTAGTTACTAATCCAACCGCCTGTCGCCTGCCTGCCTCACCTCCAATCCGAAGCGCCTTCATCATTGGCATAATAATCCTATAAAAGAGACTTTTAAGACCATTTTGACCTTGTCCTGCATCGAGCCATATGGGAAATGCTTTTCACAAGCTCATGACATCTAAAGTCTCGATAGTATGAGTCCCTCCTTTGTATAGTAATGGCTGAAAGCCATCAACCACTCTCTCGTCTTTAGCCAGCATAAATGTCCTTTTATTAATGGAGATCTGCCAGTTCACGGCATGTATTAAGAGACCCTCGCCTGAAACGCACAAAATCAGACGAAATATGAGGCGACTTAAGGCGCTCTGATAACTGCATGCGAGCTCCACCCGACAGAGGCAAGGGCCATCAACGATCGTCGACTCCGCCTCAAGGGCCTCGCCCCTTAGGCTCATCCTTAATACGCGCGGTCGCATTGAGGATGAGCCGAGGTCGGGCACGTCCGTAGCTTCCCACCTTTTGGGAACGCACGAAGATCACCCCCAGAGGCCCCGTCTTGCGGAGACTCCTTTCGGCTGCAGTTCCCCCTGACAGATTGACCTGCCTGTGGTGCCCAGCCAGTCTACCGCGTTAATAGGCGAACCGCGTCATGTTTCCAGACTGGCAGCGCTATAGATTATTATACACACCATTATCCCAGCCGGTTTAGTTGTGACATTTGCTTGGTGACGCCACGTTCTTGGGCACCTCCCCCCCCCCGCCCCCTTGATAATAATCGATGGTCCAGCCGCTCGTGGGGATGTATTGCAGGGCCATAACTTATTGCGCAGCAAGTTATCAGGTCGTCGAAAGGATACCGACAATGACATCGTTCACAACCACTTTCTGTGAAGTATCTTATATATATATATATATATATATATATATATATATATATATATATATATGTATGTGTGTGTGTGTGTGTGTGTGTGTGTGTGTGTGTGTGTGTGTAGACAGCTGTATACACATATATTTACATGTATATGTATATGTATATATTATTTACATGAAGTATGTGAAGCATAGAAAGAGAAACAGTTAATAGAGCGAAATGGGGTTAGGCAGAAACTGTGGACTAATATACAGGACACCGTGTTTTGCAGGCTCCCTCAGGGATAACCTGTGCAGTCTGTAGGTCGACCTACAATGCGCACGATCGTCGTCCGCTTATCTCTCCAGCTGCGGCCACACCTTCTGCGAGGAATGCCTTAGTAAGGTTTCTGTTTGTCTTTCTGTGAAATTTGTTTGTCTTGAAGTGTGGTCTCTGTATTGGTGTGTTCCTTTTTTTTTTTTTTTGGGGGGGGTGAGTGTTATGGCTTTGTTTTCAATGTCTTGGTGCCTCGTTTTTTTCCCCGCTTTATTTTTGCAATAATTGTTAATTTCAGAGAAATATACAACGAGTAAGTAACAGGGTATACTATATACATTATGTATGTGTGTGAATAATGATTAAATGAATGATTAAATGGATTGATGAGTAAATAGATAAATAGATAAATACGTAGATAGAATAAATTAAGATATCTAAGAAAAGTAAATAGTAAATAAATAGATATAGATGAATAAATAGAATGAATAGATAGATTTTTTTAAAAAATCAATGAATAAATGAACCCATGAAGGAAAAGATAAATTGCTGGAGTCAA
>NW_020869222.1:525352-529316 GCF_003789085.1 Penaeus vannamei
TCTGGTGATGGAATAAAAGGCCATTTTGCAAAATGTTACTAACTGGCATTGACATGGAGCATTTATTTGGCATACATGTAAATGCCCTCACATATAAGTATAATGAGTTGTGAATATTGATTTGTGTATCAGTGTCAAAAATTATGTGTTATATAAGAGCATTGTAACTAGACAGGGGAGACTCAACTCTAAAGTGATATTTGATGTTATATAGTGAACAGAAAATGCTTACAGATAGTGACATAGCCATGGCCAGTTGCAGTTCTTCTTCCTCCTCCAACCAGAAGCATGTTTTCCTCTCTCCTTCAGCCTCCTCCTTCTCAAGGCGGAGCTTTTTCCCATCAAGACCTTCAAGTTCCTCATGGCAGTAAGCTTCCTCCTTCCCCGGACGCCCCTCTGCCTCCTCCTGCCAGCCGCCCTCCGCTCCGGGGACGTCGCCGGCCCCAGCGGGCTCTCGCGCGAGTAAGCGGCGACCTGACGCCTGTACTCCTTGTTCTCGGCCTCCTGTGCGGACATGTGGAGGGCGAGGGAGAGCAGGTCGTCGTCGTCCATGCGGAGACCCTTCTTGAGGTCGTCTTCGTCGTCTTCGTCGTCCCTGATCTCCTGGGAAGGACCTCTTTCCATTAGCCAAGGTTAATTTCACATGCACTAACCAACCCACGCACATGAGCACACACACGAACACACATACACACACGCGCACGCACACACACATACAACGCACACACGCACAAACACACAATACATACACGCACAAATCATACATTAAAAAAGAAGAAAATCACGTACCGCTTCGAGCAGGTCGAGCAGCGCGAAGTTAGGCTTCAGCGTCCAGAACTGGTCGCGGTCCTGCCGGCAAGAAGGGCACCGGAACACACTCTTGCGGTTCTCCGTCCCTTGAAGGAAAGATTTTTTATTGACTCCAGCAATTTATCTTTTCCTTCATGGGTTCATTTATTCATTGATTAAAAAAAATCTATCTATTCATTCTATTTATTCATCTATATCTATTTATTTACTATTTACTATTTCTTAGATATCTTAATTTATTCTATCTACGTATTTATCTATTTATCTATTTACTCATCAATCCATTTAATCATTCATTTAATCATTATTCACACACATACATAATGTATATAGTATACCCTGTTACTTACTCGTTGTATTTCTCTGATTAACATAATTATTGCAAAAATAAAGCAAAAAAACGAGGCACCAAGACATTGAAAACAAAGCCATAACACCAAAAAAAAAGGAACACACCAGTACAGAGACCACACTTCAAGACAAACAGATTTCACAGAAAGACAAACAACAGAAACCTTACTAAGGCATTCCTCGCAGAAGGTGTGGCCGCAGCTGGAGAAGATAAGCGGACGACGATCGTGCGCGTTGTAGGTCGACCTGCAGACTGCACAGGTTAGCCCTGAGGGAGCCTGCAAAACACGGTGTCCTGTATATTAGCCCACAGTTTCTGCCTGGCCCCATTTCGCTCTATTAACTTTCTCTTTCTATGCTTCACATACTTCATGTAATAATATTACATATACATATACATGTAAATATATGTGTCAGCTGTCTACACACACACACACACACACACACACACACATATATATATATATATATATATATATATATATATATATATATATATATATATATAAGATACTTCACAGAAAGTGGTTGTGAACGATGTCATTGTCGGTATCCTTTCGACGACCTGATAACTTGCTGCGCAATAAGTTATGGCCCTGCAATACATCCCCACGAGCGGCTGGACCATCGATTATTATCAAGGGGCGGGGGGGGGGGGAGGTGCCCAAGAACGTGGCGTCACCAAGCAAACGTCGCAACTGAACCGGCTGGGATAATGTGTATAATAATCTATAGCGCTGCCAGTCTGGAAACATGACGCGGTTCGCCTATTAACGCGGTAGACTGGCTGGGGCCACAGGCAGGTCAATCTGCCAGGGGGAACTGCAGCCGAAAGGAGTCTCCGCAAGACGAGGCCTCTGGGGGTGATCTTCGTGCGTTCCCAAAAGGTGGGAAGCTACGGACGTGCCCGACCTCGGCTCATCCTCAATGCGACCGCGCCGTATTAAGGATGAGCCCAAAGGGGCGAGGCCCTTGAGGCGGAGTCGACGATCGTTGATGGCCCTTGCCTCTGTCGGGTGGAGCTCGCATGCAGTTATCAGAGCGCCTTAAGTCGCCTCATATTTCGTCTGATTTTGTGCGTTTCAGGCGAGGGTCTTTAATACATGCCGTGAACTGGCAGATTCCATTAATAAAAGGACATTTATGCTGGCTAAAGACGAGAGAGTGGTTGATGGCTTTCAGCCATTACTATACAAAGGAGGGACATACTATCGACTTTAGATGTCATGAGCTTGTGAAAAGCATTTCCCATATGGCTCGATGCAGGACAAGGTCAAAATGGTCTTAAAAGTCTCTTTTATAGGATTATTATGCCAATAATGAAGGCGCTTCGGACTGAAGGTGAGGCAGGCAGGCGACAGGCGGTTGGATTAGTAACTAACACTTTTTTGCTGTTTCGCGGTAAGAAGTCCGGGACATTATCTTATCTGCGCCATTGAATGAACTGGTCGTGAAGGGTTGTAAAACTGATTGTCATGGCATTACTGAATTCTAAGGATTTCGGTTTTCTACCGCTTTTATTTTAAATATCTGATTTTTTAAAATGAATAGCAATTTGAAGATCACAACTTTTTATTAATACATAAAAGAAAAGAAACACATGCGTATATGCCTTCGATGGCTCAGGACGCAGTTATTGTGGTCTCTTCTCTTCAGAAGCACTGAAAAATAATTTTTGTTTATCTTCCTATTATGAGAAAATCAAAAGGTGAAACGGTTTGATAAGCGTACTTTTCAAGTAGCTAATGCCGACGAAAAAGATTAAACGAGGTAGTTGCATATATTTCGTGTTTTTTCTCTCATTAGCCATCTACACTGATCTGATTTCCTATTTTCCAGTGAAAAAAAACATCTACACACAACGATTTGGTCCAATAGCCTAAACTACGTTTCGTTGATACCTTTTACCTACAAGATGCAAACCATATAGTATTCCTGTAAATGTTTTTTAAATCAACATTACCTGGTTTTCAGAGCTGTTCTCATAATGCT
The DNA here is from genome assembly GCF_003789085.1 of Penaeus vannamei. Lineage (NCBI taxonomy): Eukaryota > Metazoa > Arthropoda > Malacostraca > Decapoda > Penaeidae > Penaeus > Penaeus vannamei. Next base: position 528,506 of record NW_020869222.1, read on the forward strand.
GATCTGACGAATGAAAATTTTCCTGGAAAAAAGAAAATTGCTATTAACATGCATGTATTGTACATACAGTACCTGCTTGATTCTTTAATTGTTTTTGTTTTCTATATATACCGTATACCTATATACCAGCACAAAGAAAAAGACAAGAGGAAGGAATTAGACGAACAAAACAAACACAAAACGCCGCCTTGCCTCGTGCACACGCGCGCCTGAGTCCTGGCGGAGGCCTCCTTGACCCAAGACGTCGCGAATGCTCTCTCGCAGGTCTCGCGAAGTCCCTGACGGCAGGCTATCTAGCGCTGTCAGCAGTCTTATCAGCAGCTCGAGGGTTTTGTTCAATTTTTCTTGGCTCTGCAAAACAACGAAGGTATATATAGCGACTGAGGATGAATTCGCAGCTATTATTTAAAGAAAAATTGAAAGGAAAATGGTCTGCAGCACAAGGTAGTGAAGGAGGAAGGGGAAGAGGAGTTAACGGAGGCTGAGGAGGAAGAGGAGGAGGAGGAGGAGGAGGAAGAAGAAGAAGAAGAAGAAGAAGAAGAAGAAGAAGAAGAAGAAGAAGAAGAAGAAGAAGAAGAAGAAGAAGAAGAAGAAGAAGAAGAAGGAGGGAGAAGAGGAGCTGGAAAAGAAGACAACGAAAACGAAGAAAACAAAAGAAGGAGGAGGAGGCGAGAGAACAAAATACAAATATACGTAAATAGAAAATCGAGAAAAGTATGTTCCTTTTACCGATGTCCCCAAGAACAGATTTACCAAACAACAGCGTAACTCTCTTATTTGACAATCATTAATACAAATTATTATTGCTCAC
>NW_020869222.1:529416-534416 GCF_003789085.1 Penaeus vannamei
ATGGATGATTGGAGGGAGGGAGGGAAGGAAGATTGGAGGAGGAAGGGGAAGGCGGGAAGGAGAAGGGAAAGATATGAGGAGGGAGGGAAATGGAGGAAGGAAGGGAAGGAAAAGAAAGGGGTGGGTGGAGAGAAGGGTGGATGGATGGAGAGAAGGAAGGGAAGGGTAGGGGGGAGGGAGGAGAGAGGGAGGGGAAAGGAAAGGGAAGGGGCGAAAGATTGAGGGGAGGGAAATGGAGAAGGAAGGGAAGGGAAAGATAGGGGGAGTACAGGGAGGGGAAAAGGAGGAGAGAAATGAAAGAAGGAAGGGAAGGGAAAAAGAAGGTGAGATGAAGGGAGGGAGTGTGGGGGGAAGGAAGAAAGGAGGGGTTTAGTGAGTAAGGGAGAGAGGGAGGGAAGAAGTAAAGGAGGGTAGGAGGGAGGGAGGGAGGAAATTAGGAAGAAAGGAAAGATGGAACGGAGGAAGGAAAGACGGAAGGAAGGGAGGGAGGAAAAGGAGAGAAGAGATAGAGCGAAGGAGGGAAGTTAAATGGAAAGATAGCCGGAAGAGGGTGGGATGAATAAAGAGAAGACGGGAAGGAATAACAAACAAGGGTGAGAAGAGAAGGATGAAGGAAAGGAGGATGAAGAGGTGAGAAGGAGATGGAGAGAGAGAGAAACTGGGAAGCAAGGAGAGAGGGAAGGAGGGAGTAATTGAGTATGTGAGTGAGTGAATGAGTGAATGAGGAAGAGAGAGTAAAAATGAGGGAAAGGGAGAGAGATGGAGAGGGGAGAGAGAGAAATGAGGTAAAGAAAAGAGAAGAGAGAGAGAGAGAGAGAGAGAGAGAGAGAGACTGGGAGAGGAGAATGGAGAGGGTGAAAGAGAGAGAATGAGGAAAGAGAAAGAGAGAGGGAAGGTAAAAAAAGAGGGAGAGTGAAAGAGAGACGAGGGTGGAGAGGGAGAAAGAGAGAAATGAGGGAAGAGAAAGAGAGAGAGAGAGGGAGATGAAAGAGAGGGGGAATGGAGAGGGGAAAAGAGAGGATGAGATGAAGAGAAAGATAGAAGTAGGAATAGAGAAGGGAAGAGAAATAGAGGGTAAGAGAAAGAGCGAAAGGGGAATACACACTCACACACACGCACACACACATATATATACATACATATAACACACACATATATATAGAATATACATGCCAATAATTGTGTGAGTGAATTTACATAACAGAGTGTCCTTCACTTAACAGGACATATGCGCCCTTCGGAAGGAACAAGACCGGACTTCAGAGAAAATCAACGCCTTAGTTGAGGTGAGTCAATAATAATTTGTATTAATGATTGTCAAATAAGAGAGTTACGCTGTTGTTTGGTAAATCTGTTCTTGGGGACATCGGTAAAAGGAACATACTTTTCCCGATTTTCTATTTACGTATATTTGTATTTTGTTCTCTCGCCTCCTCCTCCTTCTTTTGGTTTCTTCGTTTTCGTTGTCTTCTTTTCCAGCTCCTCTTCTCCTCCTTCTTCTTCTTCTTCTTCTTCTTCTTCTTCTTCTTCTTCTTCTTCTTCTTCTTCTTCTTCTTCTTCTTCTTCTTCTTCTTCTTCTTCTTCCTCCTCCTCCTCTTCCTCCTCAGCCTCCGTTAACTCCTTCCCTTCCTCCTTCACTACCTTGTGCTGCAGACCATTTTCCTTTCAATTTTTCTTTAAATAAAACTGCGAATTCATCCTCAGTCGCTATATATACCTTCGTTGTTTTGCAGAGCCAAGAAAAATTGAACAAAACCCTCGAGCTGCTGATAAGACTGCTGACAGCGCTAGATAGCCTGCCGTCAGGGACTTCGCGAGACCTGCGAGAGAGCATTCGCGACGTCTTGGGTCAAGGAGGCCTCCGCCAGGACTCAGGCGCGCGTGTGCACGAGGCAAGGCGGCGTTTTGTGTTTGTTTTGTTCGTCTAATTCCTTTCTCTTGTCTTTTTCTTTGTGCTGGTTTATAGGTATATGGTATATATAGAAAACAAAAACAATTAAAGAATCAAGCAGGTACTGTATGTACAATACATGCATGTTAATAGCATTTTTCTTTTTTCCAGGAAAATTTTTATTCGTCAGGTCAGCATTACGAGAACAGCTCTGAAAACCAGGTAATGTTGATTTAAAAAATATTTACAGGAATACTATATGGTTTGCATCTTTGTAGGTAAAAGGTATCAACGAAACGTATAGTTTAGGCTATTGGACCAAATCGTTGTGTGTAGATTTTTTTTTTTTTTCACTGGAAAATAGGAAATCAGATCAGTGTAGATGGCTAATGAGAAAAATATATGCAACTACCTCGTTTAATCTTTTTCGTCGGCATTAGCTACTTGAAAAGTACGCTTATCAAACCGTTTCACCTTTTGATTTTCTCATAATAGGAAGGATAAAACAAAAAATATTTTTCAGTGCTTCTGAATAGATTAAGACAAAGACCACTTCAATAACTGCGTCCTGAGCCATCGAAGGCATATACGCATGTGTTTCTTTTCTTTTATTATTAATAAAAAGTTGTGATCTTCAAATTGCTATTCATTTTAAAAAATCAGATACTTAAAATAAAAGCGGTAGAAAACCGAAATCCTTAGAATTCAGTAATGCCATGACAATATTTTACAACCCTTCACGACCAGTTCATTCAATGGCGTAGATAAGATAATGTCCCGGACTTCTTACCGCGAAACAGCAAAAAAGTGTTAGTTACTAATCCAACCGCCTGTCGCCTGCCTGCCTCACCTCCAATCCAAAGCGCCTTCATCATTGGCATAATAATCCTATAAAGAGACTTTTAAGACCATTTTGACCTTGTCCTGCATCGAGCCATATGGGAAATGCTTTTCACAAGCTCATGACATCTAAAGTCTCGATAGTATGAGTCCCTCCTTTGTATAGTAATGGCTGAAAGCCATCAACCACTCTCTCGTCTTTAGCCAGCATAAATGTCCTTTTATTAATGGAGATCTGCCAGTTCACGGCATGTATTAAGAGACCCTCGCCTGAAACGCACAAAATCAGACGAAATATGAGGCGACTTAAGGCGCTCTGATAACTGCATGCGAGCTCCACCCGACAGAGGCAAGGGCCATCAACGATCGTCGACTCCGCCTCAAGGGCCTCGCCCCTTAGGCTCATCCTTAATACGGCGCGGTCGCATTGAGGATGAGCCGAGGTCGGGCACGTCCGTAGCTTCCCACCTTTTGGGAACGCACGAAGATCACCCCCAGAGGCCCCGTCTTGCGGAGACTCCTTTCGGCTGCAGTTCCCCTGACAGATTGACCTGCCTGTGGTGCCCAGCCAGTCTACCGCGTTAATAGGCGAACCGCGTCATGTTTCCAGACTGGCAGCGCTATAGATTATTATACACATTATCCCAGCCGGTTTAGTTGCGACTTTGCTTGGTGACGCCACGTTTCTTGGGCACCTCCCCCCGCGCCCCCTTGATAATAATCGATGGTCCAGCCGCTCGTGGGGATGTATTGCAGGGCCATAACTTATTGCGCAGCAAGTTATCAGGTCGTCGAAAGGATACCGACAATGACATCGTTCACAACCACTTTCTGTGAAGTATATATATATATATATATATATATATATATATATAATATATATATATATATATGTATGTGTGTGTGTGTGTGTGTGTGTGTGTGTGTGTGTGTGTGTGTAGACAGCTGTATACACATATATTTACATGTATATGTATATGTATATATTATTTACATGAAGTATGTGAAGCATAGAAAGAGAAACAGTTAATAGAGCGAAATGGGGTTAGGCAGAAACTGTGGACTAATATACAGGACACCGTGTTTTGCAGGCTCCCTCAGGGATAACCTGTGCAGTCTGCAGGTCGACCTACAACGCGCACGATCGTCGTCCGCTTATCTTCTCCAGCTGCGGCCACACCTTCTGCGAGGAATGCCTTAGTAAGGTTTCTGTTTGTCTTTCTGTGAAATTTGTTTGTCTTGAAGTGTGGTCTCTGTATTGGTGTGTTCCTTTTTTTTTTTTTTGGGGGGGGTGAGTGTTATGGCTTTGTTTTCAATGTCTTGGTGCCTCGTTTTTTTTTCCCCGCTTTATTTTGCAATAATTATGTTAATTTCAGAGAAATATACAACGAGTAAGTAACAGGGTATACTATATACATTATGTATGTGTGTGAATAATGATTAAATGAATGATTAAATGGATTGATGAGTAAATAGATAAATAGATAAATACGTAGATAGAATAAATTAAGATATCTAAGAAAAAGTAAATAGTAAATAAATAGATATAGATGAATAAATAGAATGAAAAGATAGATTTTTAAAAAATCAATGAATAAATGAACCCATGAAGGAAAAGATAAATTGCTGGAGTCAATAAAAATCTTTCCTTCAAGGGACGGAGAACCGCAAGAGTGTGTTCCGGTGCCCTTCTTGCCGGGACCGCGACCAGTTCTGGACGCTGAAGCCTAACTTCGCGCTGCTCGACCTGCTCGAAGCGGTACGTGATTCTTCTCTTTTTTTAATGTATGATTTGTGCGTGTGTGTTTTTGTTGTTGTTTTTTTATGTGTGTCTTGTGCGTGCAAGTGTGTGTGTGTGCGTGTGTGTGCGTATGTGCGTGGGTTGGTAAGTGCATGTGAAATTAACCGTGGCTAATGGAAAGAGGTCCTTCCCAGAGGAGAGTCCAGGAGACCAGGGACGACGAAGACGACGAAGACGACCTCAAGAAGGGTCTCCGCATGGACGACGACGACCTGCTCTCCCTCGCCCTCCACATGTCCGCACAGGAGGCCGAGAACAAGGAGTACAGGCGTCAGGTCGCCGCCTTACTCGCGCGAGAGCCCGCTGGGGCCGGCGACGTCCCCGGAGCGGAGGGCGGCTGGCAGGAGGAGGCAGAGGGGCGTCCGGGGAAGGAGGAAGCTTACTGCCATGAGGAACTTGAAGGTCTTGATGGGAAAAAGCTCCGCCTTGAGAAGGAGGAGGCTGAAGGAGAGAGGAAAACATGCTTCT
>NW_020869222.1:541916-553546 GCF_003789085.1 Penaeus vannamei
ATGCACTAACCAACACACGCACATGAGCACACACGAACACACATACACACACACGCACGCACACACACATACATACACACACACGCACAAACACACATACATACACGCACAAATCATACATTAAAAAAAGAAGAATATCACGTACCGCTTCGAGCAGGTCGAGCAGCGCGAAGTTAGGCTTCAGCGTCCAGAACTGGTCGCGGTCCTGCCGGCAAGAAGGGCACCGGAACACACTCTTGCGGTTCTCCGTCCCTTGAAGGAAAGATTTTCATTGCCTTTCTTTTTACTCATTAAGCCTTCTCTAAATGTATCTATTCATTTCACTTATTTATCTACATTTTTCTAATTTATTATTTCTAAGATATTCTTATCTATTCTATCTACGTATGTATATATTTATTCATCTACTTATTCATTTATTCAAACGTTATTTCACATACAAACACACACATATGTATATATTTTACCCTGTCACCCGTTGTATCTTCTCTTACAGCAACATATTGATTATTGCAGAAATAAAACAAACAAAAAAACGAGGCACCAAGACACTGAAAACAAAGACACAACGCAACGCCAAACAAAAAAAAATAAATAAATAAATAAATAAAAATAAAACAAAGAAGCACAAACCAGGAAAGAAACCAAACATTAAGCCAAACACAGATTTCACAGAAAGACAAACAACAGAAACCTTACTAAGGCATTCCTCGCAGAAGGTGTGGCCGCAGCTGGAGAAGATAAGCGGACGACGATCGTGCGCGTTGTAGGTCGACCTGCAGACTGCACAGGTTAGCCCTGAGGGAGCCTGCAAAACACGGTGTCCTGTATATTAGTTTCTGAAAATTAACTGGGGGCAGGACCTGTTTGCTCGGGCCCACGAGACCATCGTGAACGTGGCGTCACCAAGCAAACGTCGCAACTGAACCGGCTGGGATAATGTGTGTATCTATAGCGCTGCCAGTCTAAACATGACGCGGTTCGCCTATTAACGCGGTAGACTGGCTGGGCGCCACAGGCAGGTCAATCTGCCAGGGGGAACTGCAGCCGAAAGGAGTCTCCGCAAGACGGGCCTCTGGGGTGATCTTCGTGCGTTTCCAAAAGGTGGGAAGCTACGGACGTGCCCGACCTCGGCTCATCCTCAATGCGACCGCGCCGTATTAAGGATGAGCCCAAAGGGGCGAGGCCCTTGAGGCGGAGTCGACGATCGTTGATGGCCCTTGCCTCTGTCGGGTGGAGCTCGCATGCAGTTATCAGAGCGCCTTAAGTCGCCTCATATTTCGTCTGATTTTGTGCGTTTCAGGCGAGGGTCTTTTAATACATGCCGTGAACTTTATACTGGCAGTTCTCCATTAACGAAAGGACATTCATGTTGGTTCACGACTAGAGAGTGGTTGACAGCGACAGTACATTCTCAGTCATTACAGTATAATGGAGGGACATACTGTCGTGACTTTCGATGTCATGAGCTTGTGAAAAGCATTTTCCCATATGGCTCGATGCAGGACAAGGTCAAAATGGTCTTAAAAGTCTCTTTTATAGGATTATTATGCCAATAAAGAAGGCGCTTCGGACTGAAGGTGAGGCAGGCAGGCGACAGGCGGTTGGATTAGTAACTAACACTTTTTTGCTGTTTCGCGGTAAGAAGTCCGGACATTATCTTATCTACGCCATTGAATGAGCTGGTCGTGAAGGGTTGTAAAACTAACTGTCATGGCATTACTGAGTTCTAAGGATTTTAGTTTTCTACTGCTTTAATGTTGAATACTTTTTTTATCAAATAGCAATTTGAAGTTTATAATTCTTCATTAGTACCTAAAAGGAAAGAAACATAAGTATAGGCCGTCGATGGCTCAGGACAGTTACAGTAGTGGGAATTCATTCTCTTCAGAAGCACTGAAAAAGACATTTTTGTTGTATTTCTTCCTTTTGTGAGAAAAAATATGCCAAAGATAAAACGATAGAGTAAGTGTACTATTCAAATTCTGTTTTTCAAGCGACGAATGCCTCCCAAAAAAGATTAAAGGAGATATTTGCATATCGTTACAGATTTATCTCTCCGCCATCTGCATTGACTTTTTTCCAATAATAAAAAAAAAAAAACATTACGTACAACCATGCTATTGCTACTTTTATTTACCTGCAAAGATGCAAACCATATGGAGGCTGCTGTAAATGTTTCTAAATGTTCATTACATGGTCTTCAGAACTGTCCTAATAATGCTGATCTGATAAATAAAAAAAAACTCGAAAAAAGTTTCTATTAATGTGCATGTATTACATACATTACATGTGCCTGTTTGTTTCTTGAACTGTACTTGTTTTATTACATATAATGTATATCCATACCTATGAACCAACGCAAAAAAAAAAAAAGAAAAGAAAAAAAGGAAGGAACTATAGGAACAAAGAGACACAGAAAACGCCTCCTCGCCTCGTTCACACGGACGCCAGAGTCCTGGCGGAGGCCTCCTTGACCCAAAACGTCGCGAATGCTCTCTTGCAGATCTGGCCAAGGCCTTGAAGACAGGCTGTTTAGCACTATCAGCAGTTCTGTCAGCAGCTGGAGTGTTTGGTTCAATTGTTCTTGGCTCTGCAAAACAACGAAGGTAGATTTAGTGATAAGAGAATGCATTCGCAGCTATTTCTTAAGGTGAAGTTTAAAGGAGAAATGTCTGCAGCTCATGCTAGTGAAGGAGGAACTGAAAGTAGAGGAACGAAGGCCGAGGAGGAGGAGGAGGCAGAGGGAGAGGACGACGAAGACGAAGACGAGGATGATAAGGAAAAGGAAGAATAAGAAGAGGGAGAGGTAGAAGAGAAGGCGGAGAAAAAGGACAAGAAATGAAGACGAAGAAGAAAATATAAAGGAGGAGAAGGAGGAGGCGATACAGAACAAAATATAAATATACGCAAAAAGAAAATGGGGAAAGGTGTGTTCCTTTTACATATGTCCTTAAGAACAACAGATTCATCATGCAAGTACATGAACTCTCTGTGAATATAACCTTTGACCATCATTGATAGGAATTATTATTGTCTCACCTCAACTAGGGCGTCAATGGTCTTTGACGCCCTCTCATGTTCCTTGCGAAGGGCACAGAGTTCCTGTTAAGTGAAGCACACTCTGTTAGATGTATAATTACATTTACACAATTATAGATATGTATATTCGTGTGTATTCATATGTGCATATATACGTATGTGTATATATACATACACAACACACATACATATCCCCTCCCCTCTATATTCCCCTTTTTCTTGCCGTCTTTTTCTCTCTCTTCCCCTCCCTTTTCTCTTTCACCCCCTTTCTCTCTTGCACCCCCCTCTCTCTCTATCTATCTATTTCTTCCCCTCCTCCTCTCCCCCTCCTCTCTCTTCATATTCCTCTCTCTGTTCCGCTCCCTTAATCTTTCTTCCCCTCCTCTAATTTTACTTCCCCCCTCTCTCTCTTTCTTCTCCTCTCATTCTCTCACCCCCCCCTCTCTCTCTCTCTCTCTTCCCCCTCTCTCTTTCTTTCTCTCTCTTCCCCCCTCTCTCTTTCTCCACCCCCTCTATATCTCTCTTCCCTCCCTTCTCTTGTTCTCTTCCCCTTATCTCGCTCTCTTACCCCTTTCCCTCCCCCCCCCCCTACTCTCTCTTACCCTCTTTCCCTCAATCCCTCTCTTTCCCTTCCCTTCTCCCTCCCTTGCATCTTCCTTTCCTTTTATTCCACTGACCTGTGCAAGATTCTCGTGTTCCTGTTTCACCTTCCCGTTGCCAAGCTCCTTGAAGACTCTGATAATGTCGGGCACTTTCATTATCACAGTCAAGACAACTTCAGTGATTTGTAAGGCCACTGACATCTATAATAAAAATAATAAGGTAAATAATGAATGTAAATAAATATATATATGACGTATTATGCCTTTTTTACCTCTTCTTTTTTTCGATGTCGACAATGTAGAGCGAAAGAAGCAAGGCAAAATTAGAGACAAGGAGGAAGAGAGGAAGGTAGATAATGATATACAGAGAGAAAGAGAAAAGGAGAGAGGAGTCCCTGTACGATGTCTAATTTGCCTTCGAATCCTTTTCTCCAACACGTTTGACAAGATGTTTCGACGGCTCGGAAGCCCCTGCTTGGCGTCCGGTACAAGTTGTTCCTCATGTCCTCCTCGCCCTCTTTGCGGCCAGGCGAACAAGACGAGATGACGTCACTCGCATTTGTGCATATAAACACTGACAGTTGTGGGCAATCAGAAGATTATGGTAATTGAAGTTATCAAGGGTTATTTCAGTTCTTGTCTTCCGAAAATTAGTTGCCTGTGCATCAGAGTAATTATAAGCCTATATACTCTAAAATAAACACGCATAAAAAACAGCGAATGTTAACTTCACAGCTGGATGCATTGTGGGTAATGAAGGCCTCAGAGGCTTCCGACCGCGACCTCGTTGTCTTGCTCGTCCTGACAGCTTACCCGGACGAGCAAGATAAGGGATTCCGAACGCAGCAATGCAGGAGGGGAGTAACCACAGCATTCGAGGAATCCCTCGGCGCTAAAAACACATCACAGCAAATATAGATCGAGAAGCCGTCATTCCTGTGCTGGTGATCATGATGAATTAGCAATAATCGACATTTTGGGTATTTAATGTTAACACTTCCTCGGCAAACCATGACATAGGAGATGGAAACGGAATATGTGAGGGAAATGTAAATATATCTAAAGGAGGGAGGGGGAGGGAAGGAGAGTGTGAGAGAGAAGAGGGGAGGACAGAGTGGTGATGGCGATGGTGTTCCTGCTGCTGATGATGATGGTGCTGATGATGGTACTAGTAGTGGTAATAATGATGATGACGGCAATTTTAATGATAATGGTAATAATAACGACAATAACTGGGAGGAGGAGGATAATGGCCATAGGGGTAATGGTAATAATGATGACATAATAATCATGATAACGATGACGAGGGCAATGAAGAGGAAGTGTAACCAGGAGAATGCCGATCAAGACAAAGGAAAAACAACAGTACGAACACTATGGGCCGTACTTTAAAAACGTTCGAACGGAGGCGCCCGCGGTTTGGCGCTCACGAGGGCTCGAATCCTCACCCAAAAGACAAGCAAGCGCAATGGACAGCCAGCGTCTCTGCTGCCGCTCGGCCGCCACGGAAGGTGCTATCTTCGACAATGACCGCTACTATCAAGCGAATCAAAACATAATATTAGCTCGAAATTTGATTGTGTTGACATTTTCAGATTGGCTGTCACTTTAAATACCAATTAATCATTTCTTAATGTACAACTAAACTTATAAAAAGCTAAAAAAAAGTTTGTTGACTAACCAAAATAATGAGTCACGCACATACACATTGATACTGTCACACATGCACACAATCTCTCTAACATATGTAAGCGTGCATATACGCATACACAATATTTATGAGCACAGTATTTATGTGTTTTTTTTTCCCTTAACCCTTCTCACCTGCTAATTTTTCCATGTATTTCATTCCCATTGTAATTTTGATTATTAATAGCATTACTGTTTACTTGTTCCTTTGTAAGAATAATATCCCTGTTCTATGTGAAAATATCCGCAAATCAATCTTCCCTGGCACATATCAAATGACATATTTATCAAATTCATGTTTCCTAAATGAAATGCGTCATGTCTTAGTTGCTTAATGGGTTGCTTACAGTAGTAATGGGATATGAGGGCGTAATGTATATACATTTTCAAGTTTTCTAAATTTTCAAGCAAATATTCCATGAACTGAGTTTGCTCTAATTGTGTATAGCAATCAATGTTTGCCAAAAATCTGCTGTTTTACAGAGGTCGTGGACAAGCACCATATATCATAGTTCTAGAAAAGGAACACATGCACATCGTATTATAATACCAAATTACACCAGGAAAATTAGAAATACCCTGACATTTTTGACATTGTTTGCAGGGTTCAGCTTTCAGGGGCCAGACCTATCGTTGGAAAATGCTTACATCTTACAGCAATGTTACTTTTGATACATTCATTGACAAACTCCTGAGATAATTCAAGACTATCTACTAATTTTAATTACAGTCCAGCTACAGCCAACACCTATAATAGTTGAAAGTAATATCAAAGCTGTGTGTATGCACATACGCACATATATATATATATATATATATATATATATATATATATATATATGTATATATATGTATATATGTGTGTGTGTGTGTGTGTGTGTGTGTGCATACACAAACACACACACATATCTATATGTACATTATATATATGTATATGCACACATATATATATATATATATATATATGTATATATATATGTGTGTGTGTTTGTGTATGTGTGTGTGTGTGCACACACACATATATATACGCATACAAACACACACACGCACGCACACAAACACACACACACACACATATATACTCATACAAACACACACACGCGCGCGCACACACACACATACACATACACACAAACAAACAAACACAGACACACATGCCATAAGCTAAGCAATATTTCGGCTGCGCCCAGACTAGCAAAATGCGAAATATTCGTTATTTGTGCATGTTACCATCTTGTTCAAGTCATGGAATGCGTGTTAATGGATGTGCTAAATACGGTGGTTTCATATTCATTAATTTTTTTAAGAAATAACGGCGAATAAGGGGACCTACGTGAGGTGAGGAATCTTGGACAGATATATACATACAGTAAAGTCTTCTCAAAATATTTCGATTTTAAAATAGTTGCTAAATGATCATACAAATACTATCCAAATTTTCTGTGTCGTTGTACCTATCATGAAATAGATAACCTCTGAGTGTAGGCTGAACAGTAAAGAAGAAAACTGTCGAATACCTTCGTAAAAGACACATTAGTGCTGGCGCTCCACCGCCACTCAAGTTCCAATAATATAACGCCGGTTCGGGATGTCGGAACGACAGGCGTTCGAATCTAGGGTGGTTAAATTACGAAACTGGTCCACCGCTTCAAAGTATGGCCCTATTTGTGTCCTATAAGCCATTAGTCGATTGATTTCCTTGCCAGAATGTGTTATGGCGGGCAGCAAAAGTCTTCTCTTCTCTAAAACAAGCACTGTTATTGCACGCTACGAAACAGCCGACTCCAGTACTCACTGTGAAGCGATATCGAATGCCCCCGAATACTGGGTACCACAGGCAAGCGATCTGGTTTGCGGGGTTCACTCATACCAGAATGACAGCTGACGTGGTATGCAGTAAGAGAGCGCCAAATAGATCGAGGTGTCGAGGAAACCGACTCGTGATAAGCTGGTGCGCTGTGATTGGGTGAGATTGGTCGATCGTGATTCGCTCAAAAATTATATCACGACTTATTTTATGTGGAAGTTTGTTTTCGTGAGTATAGAATCCCATAGTAATCTCGTTTTTGACCACAGACTTCTTAAAATTCATTTGCATAGCTATGCTCTTGTGTTTTTAATTTGAACTGTGACGTCATTAATATCAGTGCTAAAAACCGGTTATATCAAATACCTCTGAGGTAAACTCAAAAGTATTTTCTCTCGACAAGCGTTCCATTTTATTAGCAACCTTCCAACCTATATATATATATATATATATATATATATATATATATATATATATATATATATATATATCCTACAAAAACCGTTTTATATATTCGTTGTCATTACTGTGGAGTTCACAATCCAAAGCAAGCTTATTCAAAAATATCATGTGATGTATTAAAGGTAGTATACATATATACATATATATACATATATATATATATATATATATATATATATATATATATTATATCTATATGATAAATAAACAATTATCCTGTTATTTCTGTTGTCTATCATCAACCGACTCGGACGTCACAGCTTATAGGCACCATCAATACTACTTCATGGCTAAGTCATAGGGCCGTACTTTAAAACCACCGCCAGCTATGCTCGACTTTCTCGGGGCGTTACGCGTTTTCTGCTTCTTTTTTAATGTTTTGTGTATGCATGTGTGTGTATGTGTGTGCCTGTGCGTGTAAATGTGCGCACATGTGCGTGTGTTGGTTAGTGCATGTGAAGTTAACCGTGGCTAATGGAAAGACGTCCTTCCCAGAGGGGAGTCCAGGAGACCAGGGACGACGAAGACGACGAAGACGACCTCAAGAAGGGTCTCCGCATGGACGACGACGACCTCCTCTCCCTCGCCCTCGACATGTCCGCACAGGAGGCCGAGAACAAGGAGTACAGGCATCTGGTCGCCGCCTTACTCGACGGCATGGAGGGCGACGTGCAGGTCCTCACGCGAGATATGATATGCATAGGAAATATGTTAACTGTAAACTTGATCATGAGACAAACTTTTCTCTAAGCTGTCCTTCCTGCTAGCAACCCAGTCCCATTGCATCACCTTCGAAATGAGGGCATCAGCATTAATTTCTACAGCTGAACCATCGGCTTTAGGTCAACAACAGTTTCAGAGCCAGCACCAGCCTCTCCATCATGGAGAGCTGAGACCTGTAGCGGATGTTGTTGCAGAAGACTGACCTGATGAAATGAGATACTTATATGAACATGAACAACGTAAAGCCTAAAGGTCATTGACTCTGCTGGTAACCCACAGGGACTAAATCACTGATATTAACTGTAACATTAATAAGAAGGAAAAAAAAATATTATCAATATATTTGCAGTCTTGTCGCTTTCATTACTTGCTAAGTTACTAAGTGCAGCTCTAATGCTGTGCCATGACCCATTTGCGTTCATTCGGATTGAATTGATGACTGGAATCTTTCCTTGCATTTTCCAGGACTTGCAAACTGTCCTGAAGAGCAGCAATTTTACTGGAAAATCTCTCTCTCTCTCTCTCTCTCTCTCTCTCTCTCTCTCTCTCTCTCTCTCTCTCTCTCTCTCTCTCTCTCTCTCTCTGTTACTTTTTCACCTTATGCGTTTAATATACAGAATTAGAGATAAGAGTTGCTTCCTGCTAGTGAGAGAAAGGCTAAGAGAGAAACTCAGAGTTCCTGGTCTTCTGAATAATCAATTTTACAATAAAAGTGTCATAAGCAGCATACAGTATATTCATTCTCCATAACCATTCAACTATATAAGTGTAGGTATGCATGTAAACACACAGACACACATACACTATATGTATGTAAATATATATGTATATATATATATATATATATATATATATATATATATATATATATATATATATATATATTTACACACATATATGCATACTTATATACTTAAGGTCTCTCTCTCTCTCTCTCTCTCTCTCTCTCATATATATAATATATATATATATATATATATATATATAATTATATATATTATATATATATATATATATATAATATATATATATATATATATATATATATATATATATATATATATATATATATATATATATATATATATATATGTGTGTCTGCGTGCATGGCATTTCTTTTCTCATTAAGATAATCTAGAAATATAACATACACACACAAACACACATTACACACATTACAAATACACACACACATACACATACATACAAAAGCACACACAGACACACATGCACACACACAAACAAACACATACACTCACATAGGCACACACAAACACACACACACACATATATGTGTGAGTGTGTATATGTGTGTTTATGGGCATCTTTGGTAGATTACAATCTCCAAACGCGTAGGACTGATGTCGTTATTCTTCATAAACTCCGATTGGCTGGTGAATGCGCTGTTAGACGTAGAATGCGTTACGAAAAAAACTATGTACAGTCTCATTTCCCACAGCACGGGCAATTACTCTCTCTCTCTCTCTCTCTCTCTCTCTCTCTCTCTCTCTCTCTCTCTCTCTCTCTCTCTCTCTCTCTCTCTCTCTCTCAGATCCCTTCTCTACTTCCCCCCTCCACCCTCTCTCTCTCTCCGATCCCCTTTCTACTTCCCCCTCCATCCCCCCCCCTTTCTCTCTCTTTCCCCCCCCCTCTCTCTCTCTGCTTTCCACTCGCTCTCTCCCTCTTTCTCTGCTCCCTATAAATCTCTATCTTTCTATGCTCCTACTTCTCTCTCCCTCTATCTCTCTCCTTTTCTCCCACTTTATCGCTATTTCTCTTCTGTCTCTTTCTCTCTCTCTCTCTCTCTCTCTCTCTCTCTCTCTCTCTCTCTCTCTCTCTCTCTCTCTCTCTCTCTCTCTCTCTCTCTCTCTCTCTCTCCTTTTCTCCCATTTTTTTCACAATTTTTCTTCTGTCTCTTTCTATGTCTGTCTATCTGTCTCTCTCCTTTTCTCCCACTTTCTCATTATATCTCTTCTGTTTCTTTCTCTGTCTGTCTGTGTTTACACACATCTTCCGATTACAGGAGCGAGATATATTTTTTCTCGGCTTTACAGAGGCATGTCTTCGAAAGTTGTCTCCCTTTATGGCTAATAAAGGCAGATTACTTGTTCAAACTATTATATATATGCGCTGTATTCACAACATACAAAATCGAGAAAGGGATTGAGACGCATTCGCTAAGAAATTGTTTTCATTATTCTTTTAAAAAGGAATATATAAGGCATGGACATGGTATATTTCTTCGTCCACTAGATACAGGACGCTCTACAATTATATCTAATGCATTTCTGTTGAAAAATATAAGCATAAAATGCCTTTGGTAGAAAAAAGATAATCAAAATAGGCGCCATATATAAAATCATTTTTAAAATCCTCTCTCTCTCTCTCTATCTCTCTCTTCCTTTTCCAATTTGCTTATGACTGTTTCACCATATGCCGTAAAAGTCGTGTCTCATGCCCCTTAAAGAAATCAAGAAAAAAAAAAGGCATTCATAACGATAACTGCAGTATTTGTTCTGCAACTAAAAAGATCATTTACATGCGCGGAAATAAAAAGAAAAAATCATATCCTATATTTCAAATGCATCCTAAGCTCATAAAATGGTCGCAGCTAAACGCTGGCTATCACATGAACGCAAGTATATTTATTGGAGTCATCGCCTCGGCTGTTCCAAATAACTCAGCATTAGGAGCTGCACTTGATAAGCTTATAGCAAGTTAGAATACTTCGATTACAAAGGCTGCACCAAAGACATGACAAAATAGATATACGTGTCTTGATCTCACAAATATTCAATATAGTTTTTATCTTCTTTCTTATTAATTTACAGTTAATATATCATATTCTGTTATCCATGATTACTCGAGTGGTAGCACTAAGACGGTATATAGGCAGGGGGAACAAGCATTTGTTCTTCTTCTACCTCACAGACGTCTCTCTCATACTATGCGATCTTCTCTTTTATGCGCTTTACCCGTTGTCATGTTCATATGTAGTATCTCATTTCAGTCAGATATTCTCACGAGTTTCGTGTGCTTTTCACCAAACATACGCATTACTCAACTTTTGCATCTTATTGTTCTCTCAAGTCCTACTCTAATGATGGACTTTCGAGGTTGGTGCCCTGGTGGACTATCTGAAACTTGTCTTGAGCATTTCGAGATCTACAAATGTCAGGAGCTCGGCCTTTTTCCGAGCGTCTGTTAGAAATTAACTATGCTCTGGTTGCTGCTCTTCATATTCTGCTATATAAGTTGCACATTTTTCCCAATGCGTGTGTATTCCTCGGTGCTTCTCCCTGTGC
>NW_020869222.1:553646-566639 GCF_003789085.1 Penaeus vannamei
GACATTCCGCCTTAAACACGGGAAGGCGAGCTGGGGTGATGAGAGTATTTTTCGCAGAAGCCTTCCGCGCCGCGTATCTCCCTACATTCCTTGTCCTTAAACTATTTTTTGTCTTTAACTGCTAGGTTTTAATTTTATTCTTATTTATGTAGTATTATTATTATTATTTACGATATTATTATTTTTACTGTATAGGTTAGGCTTTTATAGTTTTTTATTTTTTTATTTTTTTTTTCTTCTATTCTTTTCTTTTTTCTCTTTCTTTTTCCATACAATTCGGAGTGCGATACAAGCGTGAAACAAATTTATTTTTTCTTTAGTTTAACATCCGAACAGAAATCGCACTTCGCAGCTCGCATTCCGTACACTGTATTCCGCCTCTCAAACTTGTGCTTTTATGAGGAATGTGATTTTTTTTCCGAATTTACCGCAGGGTTTCTCAACAGGTCGCCGATTCGTAGGCAAGCAATCACTCGCTCATATACAGATACAGTACGTGTTCATATTCGTATACATATGTATATACATACGCAGATACATATACATGTGCATACATGTACATATGCATATGCATATACACACATGCACACATATCTATAAATGTATATATGTATGTATCTATATATATACATAAATACTTATATGTGTGTGTATATGTATATATATATGTTCACACATACATATATGAATACGTATGTGTTTGCATATGTATATATATACATAAATACACATATATGTATACATATATATACATATATGTATGTATGTTTATATATGTGTAAGGAAGCCTTTGAAACGCAATAGATTTGTCAAAAAAACAAACGCGTTTTTGTTTATCGGAATTTTTTGCCTTTGTTTTCTCTGTCTTTGCGTATATTGTTTGTTGTTTGTTTTGTCTTATTTTGTGTTTTAGTTTTAGCCTGCCTGAGAGTCGTCTTTTTTGTTTCTTTTTGTATATACTTTTGTTTTTATTGCGTCTTTTTGCCCGGTTCTTATTGGTTATATTGAAAAAAAAAATACCTTTTTCTTATTACCCTATTTATCACAAGATAAATTGCCTGCTGACTCATCCTAGAGTGAAGGTACATCTTTTCAAATGTATTTATATACATCTGAATGTTTTGTTTTCTGTATTTGTATTTTTTCTCTTAATATATTTCGACATCCCACTTCATATTTTTGTATTGTAATCTGATTTAATTTTATATTATTTTACATGACTGATGACGTCATAGTGTATACATATGACCTAGTTTCCCTCTAAATACAGTCTATATCAGTCAGTGCATGTATTATTTCCTTTTTATACCCGAGGACAATAATTGCCAGAGTCATAATAACAAAAAAAGTTAAGTATTGAGTTCCTGATAATTTTATTTTACTAGGAGCTGGACGTTATCTCTATTCTATTAAGGAAGTCATCAACAAGTGACAAAAGCTTTGAAGCCCTGCCACCAACAGATGATGCTTTTTCAGCATCATCTCTATTTCTCTCCCTCTCTCTATTTATGTCAGGGGTTTTGTGTTGCCCTGATTTGGTGGGTTATGGAGACAATTCTGGTTCTGCTGTTTATTGATAGAATGGTCAATGGGTGTCTGTTACAACATTCCGAACCCAAAACTACCACCAATTTGATCCAAAACATGATGCCTTGATCACTGGACCAACTTATTGAATGACCCATGATGGTGCAATTTTCGTGGTGGGTTTGGCCTTTAATATGTTCACCCTTGGGTCCTGCTGACCTCTCCGGCTGACACAAACACAGTTTCACATAGATCTCTCTTTATTGCCATGGCGGTTCCGTATATATAGCGACGTCTTGCTGACATCACTGCCATCATTTTCACTAATTTTATAAATATACATAATTAGAATATGGAAAACTGACGGTACATAGTTGATAGTTTAAGACAAATAATAAAAAACCATTGAAAAATAAAGCCTCTTATAAGTACTAACGTCATCGACATATCTAAAAGAATAAAAAGGAAGATTTCAATATTGTAAAACATGAATAAAATCATTTAAAGGATAAAATCATATCACTAAGATGCAAATACATGTAATAACAAGACAAGTTTATAAAATGAAAATGACTAACACCGTCATGCTCATTTAGAGAGAGAGAGAGAGAGAGAGAGAGAGAGAGAGAGAGAGAGAGAGAGAGAGAGGAGAGAGAGTTATAATTTTCATGTGAAACTGCTGCTCTACAAGACTGTTTAAAAATCCTGGAAAAGGCAAGGAAGACTGCACTAAGTAGCTTATCAAAACTACACATATATTAATAATTAAAAAATATTCATTTCCTACTTCTTAATGTTAATAATAATGTTAATAATGCTAAAGGTAATACCAGTAGTTTAGTCCCTGTGGGTTTTTAGCAGAGCCAATGACCTTCGTTGTTCATGTTCATATAAGTATCTCATCTCATCAGGTCAGTCTTCTGCAACAGCATCCGCAACAGGCCTTAGCTTTGCCTGACGGAGAGGCTGGTGCTGGCTCTGAAACTGTTTGATGTTGGACCTAAAGCGATGGTTCAGGTGTAGAAATTAATGTTAATGCAACACCCTTTCTTCCAGATTTCTCTTGGTGCTCCAGTTGCAAGATTTTTCTTTTCTTACAGCCTAAAGAGATATTGCAATCGAGTTTTATCTGTGAAACCTTTTTAGTTTTGTTAACAGGGACTATCTTTAGGTTTTGGGACAGTCAATGACCATATGTATGGATGACAAAAAGTCAGAATCCATTTAGATTCTTTGAAAATCAACTGAGTAAATAAATGTGATGTGCCTGCATAATATTTCCCATGAATATTATACACTAATAAACTATACATAATCACTTAATAAGCTGTACTTCTTATATAAATGTAGGTGACCACAATTCACGGATACCGCATAATCACACTGCCAACGTGAGGTTTCCACAAACATTGTGTGTGTTTGTGTTTAGGGCTTCAATTCTCCTTCATGATGCTGCAGCGCGTTTACTCTGTATCATAATAATCTGCTGCCTCTTACTCGCTTGTCTGGAGCTGGAATAAAAGGCCATTTTGTAAAACGTCACTAATTGGCACTGACATGGAGCATTTATTTGGCATACATGTAAATGCCCTCACATACAAGTATAATGAGTTGCAAATAATGATCTGTGTATCGCAGTGTCAAGAATTATGTGTTATATAAGAGCATTATAACTAGACAGGGGAGACTCAACTCTAAAGTGATATTTGATGTTATATAGTGAACAGAAAATGCTTACAGATAGTGACATAGCCATGGCCAGTTGCAGTTCTTCTTCCTCCTCCAACCAGAAGCATGTTTTCCTCTCTCCTTCAGCCTCCTCCTTCTCAAGGCGGAGCTTTTTCCCATCAAGACCTTCAAGTTCCTCATGGCAGTAAGCTTCCTCCTTCCCCGGACGCCCCTCTGCCTCCTCCTGCCAGCCGCCCTCCGCTCCGGGGACGTCGCCGGCCCCAGCGGGCTCTCGCGCGAGTAAGGCGGCGACCTGACGCCTGTACTCCTTGTTCTCGGCCTCCTGTGCGGACATGTGGAGGGCGAGGGAGAGCAGGTCGTCGTCGTCCATGCGGAGACCCTTCTTGAGGTCGTCTTCGTCGTCTTCGTCGTCCCTGAGGGAAGGACCTCTTTCCATTAGCCAAGGTTAATTTCACATGCACTAACCAACCCACGCACATGAGCACACACACGAACACACATACACACACGCGCACGCACACATACATACGCACAGTACATACACGCACAAACATACATTAAAAAAAGAAGAAAATCACGTACCGCTTCCAGCAGGTCGAGCAGCGCGAAGTTAGGCTTCAGCGTCCAGAACTGGTCGCGGTCCTGCCGGCAAGAAGGGCACTGGAACACACTCTTGCGGTTCTCCGTCCCTTGAAGGAAAGATTTTCATTGCCTTTCCATTTACTCATTAAGCCTTCTCTAAATGTATCTATTCATTTCACTTATTTATCTACATTTTTAAATTATTATTTCTAAGACATTCTTATCTATTCTATCTACGTATGTATCTATTTATTCATCTACTTATTCATTTATTCATTCATTTAAACGTTATTTCACATACAAACACACATATATGTATATATTTTACCCTGTCACCCGTTGTATCTTCTCTTACAGCAACATATTAATTATTGCAGAAATAAAACAAACAAAAAAACGAGGCACCAAGACACTGAAAACAAAGACACAACGCAACGCCAAACAAAAAAATAAATAAATAAATAAAAAAATAAAAAATAAAACAAAGAAGCACAAACCAGGAAAGAAACCAGACATTAAGCCAAACACAGATTTCACAGAAAGACAAACAACAGAAACCTTACTAAGGCATTCCTCGCAGAAGGTGTGGCCGCAGCTGGAGAAGATAAAGCGGACGACGATCGTGCGCGTTGTAGGTCGACCTGCAGACTGCACAGGTTAGCCCTGAGGGAGCCTGCAAAACACGGTGTCCTGTATATTAGCCCACAGTTTCTGACTGGTCTCATTTCGCTCTGTTAATTAACTGTTTCTCTTTCTCTTTACATACTTCCATATTCATAATACACACACACGCACACACATACACACTCAATATATATATATATATATATATATATATATATATATATATATATATATATATATATGAGCTACTGGACAGAAAGTGGTTGTGCCGATATAATTATCATCCCTTTCGACGACCTGATAACGTGCTGCGCAATAAGTTATGGCCCTGCAATACATCCCCACGAGCGGCTGGACCATCGATTATTATCAAGGGGGCGGGGGGAGGTGCCAAGAACGTGGCGTCACCAAGCAAACGTCGCAACTGAACCGGCTGGGATAATGTGTATAATAATCTATAGCGCTGCCAGTCTGGAAACATGACGCGGTTCGCCTATTAACGCGGTAGACTGGCTGGGCGCCACAGGCAGGTCAATCTGTCAGGGGGAACTGCAGCCGAAAGGAGTCTCCGCAAGACGAGGCCTCTGGGGGTGATCTCCGTGCGTTCCCAAAAGGTGGGAAGCTACGGACGTGCCGACCTCGGCTCATCCTCAATGCGACCGCGCCGTATTAAGGATGAGCCCAAAGGGGCGAGGCCCTTGAGGCGGAGTCGACGATCGTTGATGGCCCTCGCCTCTGTCGGGTGGAGCTCGCATGCAGTTATCAGAGCGCCTGAAGTCGCCTCATATTTCGTCTGATTTTGTGCGTTTCAGGCGAGGGTCTTTAATACATGCCGTGAACTTTATCCTTTCAGATCTCCATTAAAAAAAAACATTCATTTTAGCTAAACTAGAGAGTGGTTGACAGCGGAAGCACACACGAGAAGGCTAATTCTCAGCCATTACTACATAATGGGATTTATAGTGACGTGACTTTAGTTGTCATGAGCTTGTGAAAAGCATTTCCCTATATGGCTCGATGCAGGACAAGATCGAAATGGTCTTTAAGGTCTTTTATAGGATTATTATGCAGTAATGAAGGCAAGCAGGTGGAAGGCGGTCGGATTTGTAGCAACAGTTTTGATGTTTCGCGGGACATTATCTTATCTACGCCATCGAATGAACTGGTAAAGGTTTGTCAAACTATAATTTTCATGGCATTAATCAGTTCTAATGGCTTTCGGTTTTCTATCACAAATTTTTTTTATGTCAGTTTTTTTTATTATTAAAATAGCTATTTGAAGTTAGAACTTTTTATAAGCTAAAAAGGAAAAGAAACACATGGGTATGTGCCGTCGAGGGCTCAGGACAGTTACTGTTGTCGAACTGGTTTCATTCTGTTCTGAAGCACTGAAAAACGTATTTTTGTTGTATTTCTTCCTATTATGAGAAAAAAAAAGCAAAAGTTAAAAACGATAGAATAAGTGAATTCTTCAAATTTTATTTTCGATCAGCTAATGCCCCCAAAAAGATTAAACGAGATATTTGCATATCGTTCACAGATTTCTCCCATTCGCCATTTTTTATTTATTTCCAAAGAAAAAAAAATACGTACAACGATACTATTGCTACCTTTTAAACCTACAAAGATGCAAACCATATGGAAGTTGCTATAAATGTTTCTAAATGAACATTACCTGGTTTTCAGAGCTGTTCTCATTATGCTGATCTGATGAATAAACATTTCCCTATGTATTGTACATGCAGTACATGTGCCTGTTGATTCTTTAATTGTATTTGTTTATTTTATATATACCGTATACCTATAAACCAACACAAAGAAAAGGACAAGAGGACAGAATTAGACGAATAAAACAAACACAAAACGCCGCCTTGCCTCGTGCACACGCGCGCGCCTGAGTCCTGGCGGAGGCCTCCTTGACCCAAGACGTCGCGAATGCTCTCTTGCAGGTCTCGCGAAGTCCCTGACGGCAGGCTATCTAGCGCTGTCAGCAGTCTTATCAGCAGCTCGAGGGTTTTGTTCAATTTTTCTTGGCTCTGCAAAACAACGAAGGTAGATTTAGCGACTGGAGATGAAAAGCTATTATTTAAAGAAAAATTGAAAGGAAAATGGTCTGCAGCACAAGGTAGTGAAGGAGGAAGGGGAAGAGGAGGAACGGAGGAGGAGGAGGAGGAGGATGTGGAGGAGGAAAAAGTGGGAGAGGAGGAGCTGGAAATCAGAAAACGAAGAAAACAAAAAAGAAGGAGGAGGCGAGAGAACAAAATACAAATATACGTAAAAAGAAAACAGGGAAAAGTATATTCCTTTTACCTATGTCCTGCGTAAACTTTCTTTTTGACAATAATTAATATAAATCATTATTGTCTCACCTCAACAAGGGCATTGATGGTCTCTGAAGTCCGCTCTTGTTCCTTCCGAAGGGCGCACATGTCCTGTTAAGTGAAGTACATTCTGTTATATAAACTCAATCGCACAATTACTGACATGTATATTCATGTATATGTATGTGTGTGTGTGTGTGTGATATGTATTACATGCCCTCTCTTTCTCTCTCCTCATCTCTCTCGTTCTCTTTCCCCCTCTCCATTCCCCTTTCTCTCTCTCTCTCTCTCTCTCTCTCAACTCTCCCTCTTTTCTACTATCTCTCTCATTCTCATTCTCTTTCTCATTCACTCATTCACTCACTCAATGACTCCCTCCCCTTCCTCCTCCTTTCTTCCCAGCTTCTCCCTCTCTCTTTCTTTCATCCTCTTCTCTTCTCACCCTAGCTCGTTATTCCTTCCCTTCTTCCCTTTATTCCCTACCCTTCCATTTAACCTCCTTCCTCCTCCCTCCCTCGCTCTATCTCTTCTCTCCTTGCTCTCCCTTCCGCCTTTCCTTCCTCCGTCCCATCTCTCCTTCTTCCCTCCCTCCTTTACTCTCTACTACCCTTTCTCCCTCCCTCCTTTACTCCTTCCGTCCATCCATTCTCGTTCCCCCTTCCCTTCCTTCCTCTATTTCTTTCCTTCCTCTCCTCTCCCTTCCCTCCCCCTATCTTTCCTTACCCTTTCTTCCTCGCTTTACCTCCCTCCCTTCATTCTTTTGCCTCTTCCTTTCCTTTCCCTCGCCTTTTTCCCTTCCTCTCTCCCTCCCCCTACCCTTCCCTTCCCTTCCCTCCCTCCATCCCTTCCCTCTCTCCATCCATCCATTTCTTTCCCTTTCCGTCCTTCCTCCATTTCTCTTCCTTCTCATACCTTTCCCTTCTTCCTCCATTTCTCTCCCTTCTCATACCTTTCCCTTCTTCCTCCTTCCCTCCCTTCCCTCCTCCAATCCCCTTTCCCCTCCTTCCCTCTATCCAATCATCATCCCCTCTCTTCCCTTCCCTTCTGCCCTCCCTCTCCCTTTCCATCTCTTTTCCTTTTTCTCCACTCTTCCCTCCCTGCATCTCCTCCCCGTCCTTTCCTCCTCTCTTCTCTCCCCCTATTCGTGCTTTCTCTTCCTTCCTTACTTACTCCATTTTCCCTCCCTCTCTCCCCCTTCCCTTCCCTTCCCTCCTTCTCCTTCATCCATTTTTCTCTTTCCACTAACCTGTGCAAGTTTCTCGTGTTCCTCTTCCATCTCCTTTCCGCCTTTCTCCTTGAAGGCTCTGATGATATTGGGCGTTTCTTGAATCACAGTTATGAGAACTTCTTTCACAGCATTCACGATCACGCAAGGTATTATGACGGACATCTAAAAAAAAATGAAATAAAGATATAAGGTAATAAGGTAAATAAGTCAATAAACGATTATATTCAACGTATTATAATTTTTTCTATTTACTTTTCTTTTTAAATTTACTATTACTTTGTAGAGCGAAAGAAGCGTTTCAGAATTAGAGACATGGAGGAAATAGGAAATAGATAATGATTACACACACACATACACACACACACACACACACGCACACACACACACACACACACACACACACACACACACACACACACACACACACACACACACACACACACATATATATATATATATATATATATAGAGAGAGAGAGAGAGAGAGAGAGAGAGAGAGAGAGAGAGAGAGAGAGAGTGAGAGAGAGAGAGAGAGAGAGAGAGAGAGAGAGCGAGAGACTCGCTGTCCGATGTCTAATTAGCGTTCGAAACTTTCCTTCCAACAAGTTGTACAAGAGTTTCGACCGTTCGGAACCCTACTTTGTCGTCCTGGACCTCTTGTTCCTCTCGTCACAACAGCGTTTCTATATAAACATTAAAAGTTGCGGGTAACCAGAAATTAATGGTAATCGTTGTTATCAAAAGTTATTTTAGTGTTTTAGTGTTGGAGAGAGGCTCTGGGATCACAGTGACTATAAACCTATGCAGTGTAGAAAATAAAGACTGGTACGATAATGCATTGTGGGTAATGACGGCCCCGGAGAGTTCCGGCCGCTCTTCGTCCTGCTCGTTCTGACAGGTTGTCCGGACGAGCAAGGCAAGGTGTTCTGAACGCAGCAGTGTAGCGGTGTAATATATGAAGTGGGAGGCGATGTCCCACTCCCTCCACTATTATTACTTGTAGTTTGGTAGAGCGTGGTCGAGCGGTAAGGCAGTAGTAACTAAGGCTGACGTACTGGAGTACTCTGAAGATGTTGGTGCAGTTAAACTTGTCGCAGTTTTCTTGTCTTTATTCTGGGTAACTGGTACAGAGGGCAAGGCAGGTGCCCAGGGAGGAGCGCGTCCTGCCAAGCCCACGAGGGCGACCGGTCTAAGAGTATGGCACAGGAATTGCCATGGACGAAGTTCGTTTTTAAACAATATACAATGGAAAAACATGAAAGAATATGGATGAACATAAATTCAGAAACATTGGTTCACATGACCGTTTCGTGGAGAGGAACAAGGGTATATGGTTGACATGATATCGGTATGTTTTAACAACCTTACATCTGGTGGTTAGGGGACAGAATTACTGAGTGTTCATGAAACATGAAACACTTGAATATCAATAGTAAAATCAGTTACATACATAGTGATTTAGATCAAGCATTTTATAAGAAACATTTTCAGTATAAACAGGACATATTTATACTTGAAGACAACAGAATAAAAATTGAAAATGTATGATAGTAATAAGGGTCAGATTAGCGTGTTCTACGGTTACTTTGTCAATGTCGGGCACAGGGCAGGTTGAAGTACTTGTGATATAAGAACACATGGCTTTCGTGGTCTTCGAGGGGTGAGCAGCGAGGGGAGCAGGTCACTAGAATCGGGCGGGTAATCCCACAGCACTAAAAGCAAATCTGATATCAGAACAAATATACATCGAGAAGTGCCGTCATTCCTCTGGTGCTGACTATTACGAATTATCAATAATAAATAGAGCGAACAGTAATTTGTGTACTGCAGGTCGTGTCCTCGGTAATTTTCACAGCAGTTTACGTTAAAAAATCCTTGGCAAGTTTGACCATGACGTTACTCCCTTTGAGAATAGTGACTCTGAGGTGTCGGGCGTACGATGACTTAAAAAGGAAGTAAAGATGGAAGGAAGAAAGGGAAGAGGGAGAGAGAGAGTGTGTGGGTGAGGACATGAGATAGATAGTTGCATATTTGCTTTAAAATAATGTTTTATTTACTTTATGTTATGAAACAACTCTCGTATCCCCTCATATTTTGCAAGCGAACGTAACCCCCATGTAAACACTAATTTTGTATACTCCTCAAGAATCGATCTGTGCTGCTAAACATTCCTCCGTATTTTATTCACGTTTTCCCCTCGAATGAAACGGATAGTGCGAGGGGGAAGACAGAGAGAAGATAAAAACATGACAATTCTGATGGTGTTGGTGATGGTGATGGCGATGGAGCTACTGCTGGCGGCGGCGGTGGTTGTAATGATATATGATGATGATGATGATACAGATGGTTATGATAATTATAATGATATTGGTAGGAAAAACGATGATGACTGATAATGATGATGATGACGATGGTTATGATAATTATGATACTGATAGGAAAAACGATGATGACTGATGATAATGAGAATGATAATAGGGACAATGACTGATTATAATGATAACGATGATGACGATAGAGAGGAAATGTAAACAGAGGAGAATGCCGATAAAAATAGAGAGCAATACAAAAGCACAAGAGAAAGAGAGTGCGTGAGAGAGAGAGAGAGAGAGACGGGGGGAGGGGAGTGAAAACGACGTTGTGTGTGTTACCGACGGCGACGGTGTTACTACATGGCAATAATGAGAGGAAGTGTAAACGGAAAAGAATGCCGATCAAGGTTTAAAAAAAAAAAAAAAAAAAAAAAAAAAAAAAAACAGTATGAACATTATGTCACTAGGTTTTATAAGCCATTAGTTGATTTCCTTGTCTTAATGTGTTCAGTCTTGTCCCTTAAAGAAAGCACTGTTCTTATACGCTACGAAACACAGACAACTCCTGTACTCACTTTAGAGTGGATATCAAATGTGGATATGAAATGCCCACGAAACCTTCTTTGCGGGATCACCACAACTCGAATGAACAGCTGCCGGGGTGCACAGTCAGCGTGTTTGCTGTACGATACGTTCGGCTCTGGCTAAAGAATGTCGCGAAACGTTCTGAAGCCAGACATGCCGCCTAAACACGGGAGGCGACTGAGAGTATTTTCTCAGAATCGTCCGTATGTCCCTATTCCTTGTCTATAACTTTTTTTTTTCTTTAATTGTTATGTTTTAATTTTATTCTTATTTTATTTAGATATTATTATTTTATTTATTTTTTATTATTATTATTTACTGTATAGGTTAGGCTTTTATAGTTTTATTTTTATTTTTTATTTTTTCTTCTATTCTTTTCTTTTTTTCTTTTTTCCATACAATTCGGAGTGCGATACAAGCGTGAAACAAATTTATTTTTTTCTTTAGTTTAACATCCGAACAGAAATCGCACTTGTCGCAGCTCGCATTCCGTACACTGTATCGTGTTTTTGTTTATCGTAATTTTTTGCCTTTGTTGTTTTCTCTTTCTTTGCGTATATTGTTTGTTTGTTTGTTTTATGTCTTATTTTGTGTTTTAGTTTTAGCCTGTCTATTTTCACCTCTTTCCATATACTCTCTTTTCCATCTTTTATTTCTTCTATCGTTTCTTTCCTTCCCACTCTCCTTGTATATACTTTTGTTTTGTTCTTTTTTGCGTCTGTTATTTTATACCAGTTCTTACCGGTTATATTGATTTTTTTTTTTTTTTTTTTTTCTTTTTTATTACCCTATTTATCACAAGATAAATTGCTTGCTGACTCATCCTAGAGTGAAGGTACATTTTTTTTTTTTTTTTTACTTTTTTCTTATTACCTTATTCATCACAAGATAAATTGCTTGCTGACTCAGAGTGAAGGTTGATAATTGCTTGCTGACTCATCCTAGAGTGAAGGTACATCTTTTCAAATGTATTTATATACATCTGAATGTTTTGTTTTCTTGTATTTGTATTTTTTCTCTTAATCTATATTTCGACATATTTTATTTTACTAGGAGCTGGACGTGATCTCTATTCTATTAAGGAAGACCACGTCCAGCTCCTAGGAAAATAAAATTATCAGGAACTCAATACTTAACTTTCTTTGTTATTGTGACTCTGGCAATTATTGTCCTCGGGTAAAAAAAAAAAAAAAAAAAAAAAAAAAAAAAAAAAAAAAAGTAATAATACATGCACTGACTAATATAGACTGTATTTAGAGGGAAACTAGGTCATATGTATACACTCTATGACGTCATCAGTCACGTAAAATAATGTAAAATAAAATCAGATTACAATATAAAAATGATGTGGGATGTCGAAATATAGATTAGGAGAAAAAATACAAATAAAAGAAAACAAAACATTCAGATGCATATAAATTTCGTGATTTTACTTTTCTTGACTTTCGTGATTTTACTGTCCTTTGGTCATTCGATAATTCCATTTTCCGTTTTTACAATATGCATATGATATGATGAGTTCGGTTTAACTGTTGATGAATACACCTTTTCCGTAGTCCTGCTAGTGATAGGAAGGAAAAGGTAGAAACAGAGCTCGAGATCTATGTAATGAACATTATAATAAACGTATCAAATGCTTTATATAGTATATTCATTCTCCATAACAACTGAACAATGTATGTGTATGTATGTATGTGTATACACATATATATATATATATATATTATATATATATATATATATATATATATATATATATATTATATATATATATATGTATATATATATGTATGTATGTATATATATATATATATATGTATATTATATATATATATATATATATATATATATATATATATATATATATATATATATATATATGTATATATATGTATATATATATATATATATATATATATATATATATATATATATATATATATATATATATATATATATATATGTATGTTGTATGTATGTATGTATATGTATATATGTATATATATATATATATATAGTAATATATATGATATATATATACATATATGTATATATATATATATACATATATATATATTATATATAATCATATATAGATAGATAAATAGATAGATATAGATATAGA
>NW_020869222.1:566739-585114 GCF_003789085.1 Penaeus vannamei
TAGCAACTGCCATAGCATTACTGAGTTCTAAGGATTTTAGTTTTCTACTGCTTTAATGTTGAATACTTTTTTTATCAAATAGCAATTTGAAGTTTATAATTCTTCATTAGTACCTAAAAGGAAAAGAAACATAAGTATAGGCCGTCGATGGCTCAGGACAGTTACAGTAGTGGGATTGGTCTCATTCTCTTCAGAAGCACTGAAAAAGACATTTTTGTTGTATTTCTTCCTTTTGTGAGAAAAATATGCCAAAGATAAAACGATAGAGTAAGTGTACTATTCAAATTCTGTTTTTCAAGCGACGAATGCCTCCCAAAAAAGATTAAAGGAGATTTTGCATATCGTTACAGATTTATCTCTCCGCCATCTGCATTGACTTTTTTCCAATAATAAAAAAAAAAACATTACGTACAACCATGCTATTGCTACTTTTATTTACCTACAAAGATGCAAACCATATGGAGGCTGCTGTAAATGTTTCTAAATGTTCATTACATGGTCTTCAGAACTGTCCTAATAATGCTGATCTGATAAATAAAAAAAAAACTCGAAAAAAGTTTCTATTAATGTGCATGTATTGTACATACATTACATGTGCCTGTTTGTTTCTTGAACTGTACTTGTTTTATTACATATAATGTATATCCATACCTATGAACCAACGCAAAAAAAAAAAAAAAAAAAAAGAAAAAAAGGAAGGAACTATAGGAACAAAGAGACACAGAAAACGCCTCCTCGCCTCGTTCACACGGACGCCAGAGTCCTGGTGGAGGCCTCCTTGACCCAAAACGTCGCGAATGCTCTCTTGCAGATCTGGCCAAGGCCTTGAAGACAGGCTGTTTAGCACTATCAGCAGTTCTGTCAGCAGCTGGAGTGTTTGGTTCAATTGTTCTTGGCTCTGCAAAACAACGAAGGTAGATTTAGTGATAAGAGAATGCATTCGCAGCTATTTCTTAAGGTGAAGTTTAAAGGAGAACTGTCTGCAGCTCATGCTAGTGAAGGAGGAACTGAAAGTAGAGGAACGAAGGCCGAGGAGGAGGAGGGAGGGCAGAGGACGACGAGACGAAGACGAGGATGATAAGGAAAAGGAAGAATAAGAAGAGGGAGAGGTAGAAGAGAAGGCGGAGAAAAAGGACAAGAAATGAAGACGAAGAAGAAAATATAAAGGAGGAGAAGGAGGAGGCGATACAGAACAAAATATAAATATACGCAAAAAGAAAATGGGGAAAGGTGTGTTCCTTTTACATATGTCCTTAAGAACAACAGATTCATCATGCAAGTACATGAACTCTCTGTGAATATAATTTGACCATCATTGATAGGAATTATTATTGTCTCACCTCAACTAGGGCGTCAATGGTCTTTGACGCCCTCTCATGTTCCTTGCGAAGGGCACAGAGTTCCTGTTAAGTGAAGCACACTCTGTTAGATGTATAATTACATTTACACAATTATAGATATATATTCGTGTGTATTCATATGTGCGTATATACGTATGTGTATATATACATACACAACACACATACATATCCCCTCCCCTCTATATTCCCCTTTTTCTTGCCGTCTTTTTCTCTCTCTTCCCCTCCCTTTTCTCTTTCACCCCCTTTCTCTCTTGCACCCCCTCTCTCTCTATCTATCTATTTCTTCCCCTCCTCCTCTCCCCCTCCTCTCTCTTCATATTCCTCTCTCTGTTCCGCTCCCTTAATCTTTCTTCCCCTCCTCTAATTTTACTTCCCCCCTCTCTCTCTTTCTTCTCCTCTCATTCTCTCACCCCCCCCCTCTCTCTCTCTCTCTCTCTCTCTCCCCCCTCTCTTTCTTTCTCTCTCTTCCCCCCTCTCTCTTTCTCCACCCCCTCTATATCTCTCTTCCCTCCCTTCTCTTGTTCTCTTCCCCTTATCTCGCTCTCTTACCCCTTTCCCTCCCCCCCCCTACTCTCTTCCCTCTTTCCCTCAATCCCTCTCTTTCCTTCCCTTCTCCCTCCCTTGCATCTTCCTTTCCTTTTATTCCACTGACCTGTGCAAGATTCTCGTGTTCCTGTTTCACCTTCCCGTTGCCAAGCTCCTTGAAGACTCTGATAATGTCGGGCACTTTCATTATCACAGTCAAGACAACTTCAGTGATTTGTAAGGCCACTGACATCTATAATAAAAATAATAAGGTAAATAAGTCAATGAATGTAAATAAATATATATATGACGTATTATGCCTTTTTTACCTCTTCTTTTTTTCGATGTCGACAATGTAGAGCGAAAGAAGCAAGGCAAAATTAGAGACAAGGAGGAAGAGAGGAAGGTAGATAATGATATACAGAGAGAAAGAGAAAAGGAGAGAGGGAGTCCCTGTACGATGTCTAATTTGCTTCGAATCCTTTTCTCCAACACGTTTGACAAGATGTTTCGACGGCTCGGGACCCCTGCTTTGGCGTCCGGTACAAGTTGTTCCTCATGTCCTCCTCGCCCTCTTTGCGGCCAGGCGAACAAGACGAGATGACGTCACTCGCATTTGTGCATATAAACACTGACAGTTGTGGGCAATCAGAAGATTATGGTAATTGAAGTTATCAAGGGTTATTTCAGTTCTTGTCTTCCGAAAATTAGTTGCCTGTGCATCAGAGTAATTATAAGCCTATATACTCTAAAATAAACACGCATAAAAAACAGCGAATGTTAACTTCACAGCTGGATGCATTGTGGGTAATGAAGGCCTCAGAGGCTTCCGACCGCGACCTCGTTGTCTTGCTCGTCCTGACAGCTTACCCGGACGAGCAAGATAAGGGATTCCGAACGCAGCAATGCAGGAGGGGAGTAACCACAGCATTCGAGGAATCCCTCAGCGCTAAAAACACATCACAGCAAATATAGATCGAGAAGTGCCGTCATTCCTGTGCTGGTGATCATGATGAATTAGCAATAATCGACATTTTGGGTATTTAATGTTAACACTTCCTCGGCAAACCATGACATAGGAGATGGAAACGGAATATGTGAGGAAATGTAAAATATATCTAAAGGAGGGAGGGGGAGGGAAGGAGAGTGTGAGAGAGAAGAGGGGAGGACAGAGTGGTGATGGCGATGGTGTTCCTGCTGCTGATGATGATGGTGCTGATGATGGTACTAGTAGTGGTAATAATGATGATGACGGCAATTTTAATGATAATGGTAATAATAACGACAATAACTGGAGGAGGAGGATAATGGCCATAGGGGTAATGGTAATAATGATGACATAATAATCATGATAACGATGACGAGGGCAATGAAGAGGAAGTGTAACCAGGAGAATGCCGATCAAGACAAAGGAAAAACAACAGTACGAACACTATGGGCCGTACTTTAAAAACGTTCGAACGGAGGCGCCCGCGGTTTGGCGCTCACGAGGGCTCGAATCCTCACCCAAAAGACAAGCAAGCGCAATGGACAGCCAGCGTCTCTGCTGCCGCTCGGCCGCCACGGAAGGTGCTATCTTCGACAATGACCGCTACTATCAAGCGAATCAAAACATAATATTAGCTCGAAATTTGATTGTGTTGACATTTTCAGATTGGCTGTCACTTTAAATACCAATTAATCATTTCTTAATGTACAACTAAACTTATAAAAAGCTAAAAAAAAGTTTGTTGACTAACCAAAATAATGAGTCACGCATACACATTGATACTGTCACACATGCACACAATCTCTCTAACATATGTAAGCGTGCATATACGCATACACAATATTTATGAGCATAGTATTTATGTGTGTTTTTTTTCCCCTTAACCCTTCTCACCTGCTAATTTTTCCATGTATTTCATTCCCATTGTAATTTTGATTATTAATAGCATTACTGTTTACTTGTTCCTTTGTAAGAATAATATCCCTGTTCTATGTGAAAATATCCGCAAATCAATCTTCCCTGGCACATATCAAATGACATATTTATCAAATTCATGTTTCCTAAATGAAATGCGTCATGTCTTAGTTGCTTAATGGGTTGCTTACAGTAGTAATGGGATATGAGGGCGTAATGTATATACATTTTCAAGTTTTCTAAATTTTCAAGCAAATATTCCATGAACTGAGTTTGCTCTAATTGTGTATAGCAATCAATGTTTGCCAAAAATCTGCTGTTTTACAGAGGTCGTGGACAAGCACCATATATCATAGTTCTAGAAAAGGAACACATGCACATCGTATTATAATACCAAATTACACCAGGAAAATTAGAAATACCCTGACATTTTTGACATTGTTTGCAGGGTTCAGCTTTCAGGGGCCAGACCTATCGTTGGAAAATGCTTACATCTTACAGCAATGTTACTTTTGATACATTCATTGACAAACTCCTGAGATAATTCAAGACTATCTACTAATTTTAATTACAGTCCAGCTACAGCCAACACCTATAAGTATTGAAAGTAATATCAAAGCTGTGTGTATGCACATACGTATATATATATATATATATATATATATATATATATATATATATATATATATGTATGTATATATATAAGTGTGTGTGTGTGTGTGTGTGTGTGTGTGCACACAAACACACACACATATCTATATGTACATTATATATGTATATATATATATATATATATATATATATATATATATATATATATATATATGTGTATGTGTGTGTGTGTGCACACACACATATATATACGCATACAAACACACACACGCACGCACACAAACACACACACACACACATATATACTCATACAAACACACACACGCGCGCGCACACACACACATACACATACACACAAACAAACAAACACAGACACACATGCCATAAGCTAAGCAATATTTCGGCTGCGCCAGACTAGCAAAATGCGAAATATTCGTTATTTGTGCATGTTACCATCTTGTTCAAGTCATGGAATGCGTGTTAATGGATGTGCTAAATACGGTGGTTTCATATTCATTAATTTTTTAAGAAATAACGGCGAATAAGGGGACCTACGTGAGGTGAGGAATCTTGGACAGATATATACATACAGTAAAGTCTTCTCAAAATATTTCGATTTTAAAATAGTTGCTAAATGATCATACAAATACTATCCAAATTTTCTGTGTCGTTGTACCTATCATGAAATAGATAACCTCTGAGTGTAGGCTGAACAGTAAAGAAGAAAACTGTCGAATACCTTCGTAAAAGACACATTAGTGCTGGCGCTCCACCGCCACTCAAGTTCCAATAATATAACGCCGGTTCGGGATGTCGGAACGACAGGCGTTCGAATCTAGGGTGGTTAAATTACGAAACTGGTCCACCGCTTCAAAGTATGGCCCTATTTGTGTCCTATAAGCCATTAGTCGATTGATTTCCTTGCCAGAATGTGTTATGGCGGGCAGCAAAGTCTTCTCTTCTCTAAAACAAGCACTGTTATTGCACGCTACGAAACAGCCGACTCCAGTACTCACTGTGAAGCGATATCGAATGCCCCCGAATACTGGGTACCACAGGCAAGCGATCTGGTTTGCGGGGTTCACTCATACCAGAATGACAGCTGACGTGGTATGCAGTAAGAGAGCGCCAAATAGATCGAGGTGTCGAGGAAACCGACTCGTGATAAGCTGGTGCGCTGTGATTGGGTGAGATTGGTCGATCGTGATTCGCTCAAAAATTATATCACGACTTATTTTATGTTGAATTTGTTTTCGTGAGTATAGAATCCCATAGTAATCTCGTTTTTGACACAGACTTCTTAAAATTCATTTGCATAGCTATGCTCTGTGTTTTTAATTTGAACTGTGACGTCATTAATATCAGTGCTAAAAACCGGTTATATCAAATACCTCTGAGGTAAACTCAAAAGTATTTTCTCTCGACAAGCGTTCCATTTTATTAGCAACCTTCCAACCCCCCCCCCATATATATATATATATATATATATATATATATATATATATATATATATATATATATATATATATTATACAATTCGCGACTCGGACGTCACAGCTTATAGGCACCATCAATACTACTTCATGGCTAAGTCATAGGGCCGTACTTTAAAACCACCGCCAGCTATGCTCGACTTTCTCGGGGCGTTACGCGTTTCTGCTTCTTTTTTAATGTTTTGTGTATGCATGTGTGTGTGTGTGCCTGTGCGTGTAAATGTGCGCACATGTGCGTGTGTTGGTTAGTGCATGTGAAGTTAACCGTGGCTAATGGAAAGACGTCCTTCCCAGAGGGGAGTCCAGGAGACCAGGGACGACGAAGACGACGAAGACGACCTCAAGAAGGGTCTCCGCATGGACGACGACGACCTCCTCTCCCTCGCCCTCGACATGTCCGCACAGGAGGCCGAGAACAAGGAGTACAGGCATCTGGTCGCCGCCTTACTCGACGGCATGGAGGGCGACGTGCAGGTCCTCACGCGAGATATGATATGCATAGGAAATATGTTAACTGTAAACTTGATCATGAGACAAACTTTTCTCTAAGCTGTCCTTCCTGCTAGCAACCCAGTCCCATTGCATCACCTTCGAAATGAGGGCATCAGCATTAATTTCTACAGCTGAACCATCGGCTTTAGGTCAACAACAGTTTCAGAGCCAGCACCAGCCTCTCCATCATGGAGAGCTGAAACCTGTAGCAAATGTTGTTGCAGAAGACTGACCTGATGAAATGAGATACTCATATGAACATGAACAACGTAAAGCCTAAAGGTCATTGACTCTGCTGGTAACCCACAGGGACTAAATCACTGATATTAACTGTAACATTAAGAAGGGAAAAAAATATTATCAATATATTTGCAGTCTTGTCGCTTTCATTACTTGCTAAGTTACTAAGTGCAGCTTTAATGCTGTGCCATGACCCATTTGCGTTCATTCGGATTGAATTGATGACTGGAATCTTTCCTTGCATTTTCCAGGACTTGCAAACTGTCCTGAAGAGCAGCAATTTTACTGGAAAATCTCTCTCTCTCTCTCTCTCTCTCTCTCTCTCTCTCTCTCTCTCTCTCTCTCTCTCTCTCTCTCTCTCTCTCTCTCTCTCTCTCTCTCTCTGTTACTTTTTTCACCTTATGCGTTTAATATACAGAATTAGAGATAAGAGTTGCTTCCTGCTAGTGAGAGAAAGGCTAAGAGAGAAACTCAGAGTTCCTGGTCTTCTGAATAATCAATTTTACAATAAAAGTGTCATAAGCAGCATACAGTATATTCATTCTCCATAACCATTCAACTATATAAGTGTAGGTATGCATGTAAACACACACACATACACTATATGTATGTAAATATATATGTATATATATATATATATATATAATATATATATATATATATTATATTTACACACACATATATGCATACTTATATACTTAAGGGTCTCTCTCTCTCTCTCTCTCTCTCTCTCTCTCTCTATTATATAATATATATATATATATATATATATATATATATATATATATATATATATATATATAATGTATATATGCATATCTATATACATATATATATATATATATATATATATATATATATATATATATATATATATATATATATATATATTATATATATATATATATATATATATAATGTGTGTCTGCGTGCATGGCATTTCTTTTCTCATTAAGATAATCTAGAAATATAACATACACAACACACATACACATACATACAAAAGCACACACAGACACACATGCACACACACAAACAAACACATACACTCACATAGGCACACACAAACACACACACACACACATATATGTGTGAGTGTGTATATGTGTGTTTATGGGCATCTTTGGTAGATTACAAACTCCAAACGCGTAGGACTTTGGCTGATGTCGTTATTCTTCATAAACTCCGATTGGCTGGTGAATGCGCTGTTAGACGTAGAATGCGTTACGAAAAAACTATGTACAGTCTCATTTCCACAGCACGGGCATTATCTCTCTCTCCTCTCTCTCTCTCTCTCTCTCTCTCTCTCTCTCTCTCTTCTCTCTCTCTCTCTCTCTCTCTCTCTCTCTCTCTCTCTCTCTCTCTCTCTCTCTCTTCTCTCTCTCTCTCTCTCTCTCTCTCTCTCTCTCTCTCTCTCTCTCCTTTTCTCCATTTTTCACAATTTTTCTTCTGTCTCTTTCTATGTCTGTCTATCTGTCTCTCTCTCCTTTTCTCCCACTTTCTCATTATATCTCTTCTGTTTCTTTCTCTGTCTGTGTTTACACACATCTTCCGATTACAGGAGCGAGATATATCTTTTCTCGGCTTTACAGAGGCATGTCTTCGAAAGTTGTCTCCCTTTATGGCTAATAAAGGCAGATTACTTGTTCAAACTATTATATATATGCGCTGTATTCACAACATACAAAATCGAGAAAGGGATTGAGACGCATTCGCTAAGAAATTGTTTTCATTATTCTTTTAAAAAGGAATATATAAGGCATGGACAGGGTATATTCTTCGTCCACTAGATACAGGACGCTCTACAATTATATCTAATGCATTTCTGTTGAAAAATATAAGCATAAAATGCCTTTGGTAGAAAAAAGATAATCAAAATAGGCGCCATATATAAAATCATTTTAAAATCCTCTCTCTCTATCTCTCTATCTCTCTCTTCCTTTTCCAATTTGCTTATGACTGTATTCACCATATGCCGTAAAAGTCGTGTCTCATGCCTTGAAGGTGAGAACCTTAAAGAAA
The DNA here is from genome assembly GCF_003789085.1 of Penaeus vannamei. NCBI lineage: Eukaryota > Metazoa > Arthropoda > Malacostraca > Decapoda > Penaeidae > Penaeus > Penaeus vannamei. The sequence continues at coordinate 575,388 of NW_020869222.1, forward strand.
TCAACGGAAAAAGGCATTCATAACGATAACTGCAGTATTTGTTCTGCAACTAAAAAGATCATTTACATGCGCGGAAATAAAAAGAAAAAATCATATCCTATATTTCAAATGCATCCTTAGCTCATAAAATGGTCGCAGCTAAACGCTTGACTATCACAGTATATTTATCAACGCCGTTTCATAAACTCGATAAGGTAAAGATCTCTTCAAGGTCCCATGAGGAATGATTAACGCCTCCCAAAATCAAGGGTTATGTTCCCTCCTTATCTTTACAGTACGTGGAGATAAGACTTGCAACTGGGAACAAGCATTTTTTTTTTTCTCTCTCTCTCTTTTCTTTTCCTGTTCATATAGTTGTTTCACAAATTCGGATATCAATTTTCATTTGTTTTCTAGTCACTTCTTTCGGTATTATTTGTAGCATACATTTCTCATTTAGAGCCCCTTTCTGCTCATCTTGTCTCTCTTCCTTTTTCTCTTTCCTTCTTCTCCCTCCTGTCTGTATGTCTGTCGGTCTCTCTCTCCTCGACCCTCTCACTATGTCTTTCTCTCTCCCCCCCCTCCTTTTCCCTCTACCTCTGCCTCTTCTCGCCTTCCCTCTTCGCATGTGTATGTGTTGTGCGTGTGTGTGTGCGTGTGTGTGTGTGTGTGTGTGTGTGTGTTTGTGTGTGTTTGTGTGTGTCCGGAGTAACGCCAACACCAGCAACACCACTGCCGATGCAACACCAGAAGCCATGAGGGTGACTTGCAATCTCGAGTAGTTTTAAATATTCAAATGATGATACAGACAATAAGAATCGATTTATATATATATATATATATATATATATATATATATATATATATATATATATATATATAGATAGATAGATAGATAGATAGATATATTGTCTCACACGTGTTCTTTTTTTTTTTTTTTTTTTTTTTTTTTAGAGAGAGAGAGAGAGAATGTTACAGTGTTGTTGAGAACTGTCATTTCGGTATTGTGTTCTCGTCCTTACGTGGGTCACACCATGTCAGATCTTCGCCCTTATGGAGTACTGTCATATTAGTTATTTTCGCGTGACCTAATACACGCCGGAAGGGGCGATACAGGCGTTCACAAAAAGCTTTTGGTGAAAATGAATGACTTTGGTAATCACGTGATAGTCATGATCAAAGTAAGAACGATGATCATGCTAATACTACTGCATCATTCAAACGCTTTATTTGCCTTAAAATCTACATTGGAACAGAAAATATTCAAAAGAAATGAAAATAAGGGACTGGATTATATATTGTTTTTACAACTACACAAAGCCTATAAGAGGGAATCGAGATGTTAAATCATCAATCTGACTGAACTTTATTGGTCTTAGTGGATCAATGCATATGGTAAACATAACAGTTCGGTGATATTCTTTGAGAATATCGAGTAAATTATACAAATAACTATGTATCTAGCTACATCTGATATCACACGGTGCACTCTCATTGGCTAAACGTGGTCATACAAAATGTGTATGATATTTTATGATTAGTTTTTTCAATGTATTTTCTTTGAAAATGGTTACTAATGAAAATGGTAAAATAATATTGAAAAAAAAGAAACCAAAAATTATAGAAATAAAGCAAATATCAAATATTTGATGACGTGGGGCATACCTCAGAAGTTGCCAACTAGGATTATCAGAAAGATGGAGTAGTTGCACCAATCTAAATATTCTTTGGTGGAACTAGAAAACCTATTCTTTTTTTTTTTTCTTTTCTTTTCTTTTTTTTACGCGTTATTGTGGGAAGTGCTCTTCTAATGCCAAGTCTCGATTTTTTGTCATAATGAATTTAGAGCTTGGAAGTTTACGTAAACCTGAATCTAGATCAGATTAAACATTCTCAAAGAATATCACCGAACTGTTATGTTTACCATATGCATTGATCCACTAAGACCAATAAAGTTCAGTCAGATTGATGATTTAACATCTCGATTCCCTCTTATAAGCCTTGTGTAGTTGTAAAACCAATATATAATCCAGTCCCTTATTTTCATTTCTTTTGAATATTTTCTGTTCCGATGTAGATTTTAAGACAAATAAAGCGTTTGAATAAGACCTCTCCATCCCTCTCTCTCTCTCTCTCTCTCTCTCTCTCTCTCTCTCTCTCTCTCTCTCTCTCTCTCTCTCTCTCTCTCTCTCTCTCTCTCTCTCTCTCCTCTCTCTCTCTCATGGAAATCAGACACACTGCTGGTGGACTGCAACCCATATCCGTATTTGGTCATGCCGTGACTTTCGTGATTTTACTGTCCTTTGGTCATTCGATAATTCCATTTTCCGTTTTTACAATATGCATATGATATGATGAGTTCGGTTTAACTGTTGATGAATACACCTTTTCCGTAGTCCTGCTAGTGATGGGAAGGAAAAGGTAGAAACAGAGCTCGAGATCTATGTAATGAACATTATAATAAACGTATCAAATGCTTTATATAGTATATTCATTCTCCATAACAACTGAACAATGTATGTGTATGCGTGCGTGGACACACACACACACACACACACACACACACACACACACACACACACACACACACACACACACACACACACACACACACACACACACACACACACACACACATATATATATACATAAATACATATCTATAGGTATATAAATCTATATTAATATATATATATATATGTGTGTGTGTGTGTGTGTGTGTGTGTGTGTGTGTAAATATATATATATTTATATATATTCACATACATACATATACGCATAAATAGATAGATAGATTGATAGATATAGATATGTGTGTGTGTGTATATATATATATATATATATATATATATATATATATATATATATTATATATATATATATATATATATATATATATATATATATATATATATATATATATATATTATATATATATATATATATATAGTATATATATATATATTTAGTAATAATTATGATTAGTATTCTGTATTATTGTTACCAATGTATTAATTAACATCCCTAGTTTCGAGATCAGTGTGTAAAATTCCCATATTCAAGGTTTATATATAGTATTTGCCGAGTTTGATCTTGCCGGTTTTGCCTTGATGACGTCAGGGGCTTTGGTCGTTATTTCGTCCCATTTTAGCTCAAGTTTTCTCCATTAAATGTCTCGTCATTACAAACGTTTCATTATAATATGTTTCAATTGTAATAATGTATTTTATTCAATAATGTGTTATTTTGATTTGAATGATTTTTATGAATTTCTTGACTTACGTTTTTTGTCATAGTTTACTCAATGTCTTAACCTTATAACCTAGTAATTTCCCAGAATACCAATGTTTCCCTAGAATGTGTTTCAGTCATAATAATCTATTGCAATTCAGTAATGTGTTGTATCAATATTGATGGTATTTACTTTATCTTGAATGGCATGGTTTGTCATATTTACATGATGGCTTTTATAGTCTAGAAAATTTTTCATTACTAAATCACTTTTCCAATTCATTTAGAGTATAGTGCTCTTGCCATGTTTAATATTGTTGATTGATTTCAAGGTCAAACATGAACTGTTCAACCTGTTGTATCAATCTATATAATAACTTTTCATAAACCCTTATATTTTATTATCTCGATATGTAATGTAAAGTCTTGATACTAGTAATTCGTATCCCCCTTTTTCATGTTTTATAAATACTATTAGTGATATGATTTATCTTAACTGTTTTGCAAATATGTTTTGTAAAATGAAGGATAATGTTCCGTATATCCTTTACAGTTATTTCTTGTCATCACTGAAGATGAGTGTTGAACACTCGAAACGTATGATTTTGATGTTGGAAGAACTGTTTTTGTTCAAAGAAGATACCAGTTTAGTTGGATTAAAGAAGAAAGAAATGCTTGTTTTTCTATTAACACTGGTCGTGAAGTTTATTGCATACACACACACACACACACACACACACACATATATATGTGTGTGTGTGTGAGTGTGTGTGTATGTGTATGTATATATATATATTACACATATCTACATAATATATAATATATATATATATATATATATATATATATATATATATATATATATATATATATATATATATATATATATATATATTATATATATATATATATACATATATATGTTATATATATATATATATATATATATATATATATATATATATATATATATATATATATAATATATATATATATATATATATATATATATATATATATATATATATATATATATATATATATATATATATATATATATATATAAAGAGATTATTAGTGCCTGAACTAAGTGTAACGACGCTGCTAGGCGTACGACTAAAGCCAACTATAAATCCTTTGTTTCATAACTAATAATGTAAAATGTGTTGCTTTATTGTCTGATAATTGTATGCACATGTGCCACATCTGAAATATTCAAAACTGCAGCAAATATTCAGGAAATGCACAAAATGCCTATCACACAGGAGATGCAAATGATTACAGAGCGTATCAGTGAAAGGGTTAGCGCAAATCCTGGGCTTGTGATAGGGTAGCGGGCAATGACCCAGGATCATATACGGGTATGACATGTACCCAGAGCGGAGAAGTATTACAAAAAGTCCTTGTGACTCAGCCTATCATTTAAAATATGACAAAAGAAGAAATAAAAGTTACAGAAAAAAATAAAACTACTTAAGGCTTAAAATGTATAACATAAATTCACACATAGTAAAATTACGTTACTTTACTTAAAATACCAAGGTAAGAAAAAGACACTAAAAGGAAACTGAAACTTAAAAACGAAACCAGAAAAGGAAAAAATACGTTTAAGAACAACAGAAAAAACGAAAACATATATAATATAAAGACGTCTTGCAAATGACCCTGGCAAGTAACGGGAAGTTTCCTCAGTTCACCCTTGGTTCTGCTGACCTCTCCGGCTGACACAAACACAGGTTCACATAGATCTCTCTTTATTGCCATGGCGGTTCCGTATATATAGCGACGTCTTGCTGACATCACTGCCATCATTTTCACTAATTTTATAAATAACATAATTAGAAATATGGAAAACTGACGGTACATAGTTGACAGTTTAAGACAAATAATCAAAAACCATTGAAAATAAAGCCTCTTATAAGTACTAACGTCATCGACATATCTAAAAAGCTAAAGGGACGATTTCAATAATGTAAACATGAATAAAATCATTTAAAAGATAAAATCATATAACCAAGATGGAAATACATATAATAACAAGACAAGTTTATAAAATGAAAATACCGTCATGCTCGTCAAGACATCTCGTCAGTCCAGAGGAGAGAGAGAGAGAGAGAGAGAGAGAGAGAGAGAGAGAGAGAGAGAGAGAGAGAGAGAGAGAGAGAGAGAGAGAGAGAGAGAAGAGAGTTTAATTTTCATGTGAAACTGCTGCTCTACAAGACTGTTTAAAAATCCTGGAAAAGGCAAGGAAGACTGCACTAAGTAGCTTATCAAAACTACACATATATTAATAATAAAAAATTATTCATTTCCTACTTCTTAATGTTAATAATAATGTTAATAATGCTAAAGGTAATACCAGTAATTTAGTCCCTGTGGGTTTTTAGCAGAGCCAATGACCTTCGTTGTTCATGTTCATATAAGTATCTCATCTCATCAGGTCAGTCTCTGCAACAGCATCCGCAACAGGCCTTAGCTTTGCCTGACGGAGAGGCTGGTGCTGGCTCTGAAACTGTTGTTGATGTTGGACCTAAAGCCGATGGTTCAGGTGTAGAAATTAATGTTAATGCAACACCCTTTCTTCCAGATTTCTCTTGGTGCTCCAGTTGCAAGATTTTTCTTTTCTTACAGCCTAAAGAGATATTGCAATCGAGTTTTATCTGTGAAACCTTTTTAGTTTTGTTAACAGGGACTATCTTTAGGTTTTGGGACAGTCAATGACCATATGTATGGATGACAAAAAGTCAGAATCCATTTAGATTCTTTGAAAATCAACTGAGTAAATAAATGTGATGTGCCTGCATAATATTTCCCATGAATATTATACAATAATAAACTATACATAATCACTTAATAAGCTGTACTTCTTATATAAATGTAGGTGACCACAATTCACGGATACCGCATAATCACACTGCCAACGTGAGGTTTCCACAAACATTGTGTGTGTTTGTGTTTAGGGCTTCAATTCTCCTTCATGATGCTGCAGCGCGTTTACTCTGTATCATAATAATCTGCTGCCTCTTACTCGCTTGTCTGGAGCTGGAATAAAAGGCCATTTTGTAAAACGTACTAATTGGCACTGACATGGAGCATTTATTTGGCATACATGTAAATGCCCTCACATACAAGTATAATGAGTTGCAAATAATGATCTGTGTATCGCAGTGTTAGAATTATGTGTTATATAAGAGCATTTATAACTAGACAGGGGAGACTCAACTCTAAAGTGATATTGATGTTATATAGTGAACAGAAAATGCTTACAGATAGTGACATAGCCATGGCCAGTTGCAGTTCTTCTTCCTCCTCCAACCAGAAGCATGTTTTCCTCTCTCCTTCAGCCTCCTCCTTCTCAAGGCGGAGCTTTTTCCCATCAAGACCTTCAAGTTCCTCATGGCAGTAAGCTTCCTCCTTCCCCGGACGCCCCTCTGCCTCCTCCTGCCAGCCGCCCTCCGCTCCGGGGACGTCGCCGGCCCCAGCGGGCTCTCGCGCGAGTAAGGCGGCGACCTGACGCCTGTACTCCTTGTTCTCGGCCTCCTGTGCGGACATGTGGAGGGCGAGGGAGAGCAGGTCGTCGTCGTCCATGCGGAGACCCTTCTTGAGGTCGTCTTCGTCGTCTTCGTCGTCCCTGATCTCCTGGGAAGGACCTCTTTCCATTAGCCAAGGTTAATTTCACATGCACTAACCAACCACGCACATGAGCACACACACGAACACACATACACACACGCACGCACACACACATACATACGCACACACGCACAAACACACATACATACACGCAAAACCATACATTAAAAAAAGAAGAAAATCACGTACCGCTTCGAGCAGGTCGAGCAGCGCGAAGTTAGGCTTCAGCGTCCAGAACTGGTCGCGGTCCTGCCGGCAAGAAGGGCACTGGAACACACTCTTGCGGTTCTCCGTCCCTTGAAGGAAAGATTTTCATTGCCTTTCCATTTACTCATTAAGCCTTCTCTAAATGTATCTATTCATTTCACTTATTTATCTACATTTTTCTAATTTATTATTTCTAAGACATTCTTATCTATTCTATCTACGTATGTATCTTATTCATCTACTTATTCATTTATTCATTCATTTAAACGTTATTTCACATACAAACACACATATATGTATATTTTACCCTGTCACCCGTTGTATCTTCTCTTACAGCAACATATTAATTATTGCAGAAATAAAACAAACAAAAAAACGAGGCACCAAGACACTGAAAACAAAGACACAACGCAACGCCAAAAAAAAAATAATAATAAATAAATAATAAAATAAAAAAAACAAAGAAGCACAAACCAGGAAAGAAACCAGACATTAAGCCAAACACAGATTTCACAGAAAGACAAACAACAGAAACCTTACTAAGGCATTCCTCGCAGAAGGTGTGGCCGCAGCTGGAGAAGATAAGCGGACGACGATCGTGCGCGTTGTAGGTCGACCTGCAGACTGCACAGGTTAGCCCTGAGGGAGCCTGCAAAACACGGTGCCCTGTATATTAGCCCACAGTTTCTGACTGGTCTCATTTCGCTCTGTTAATTAACTGTTTCTCTTTCTATACTTTACATACTTCCATATTCATAATACACACACACGCACACACATACACACTCATATATATATATATATATATATATATATATATATATATATATATATATATATGAGCTACTGGACAGAAAGTGGTTGTGACCGATATAATTATCATTATCCTTTCGACGACCTGATAACGTGCTGCGCAATAAGTTATGGCCCTGCAATACATCCCCACGAGCGGCTGGACCATCGATTATTATCAAGGGGGGGGGGGGGGGGAGGTGCCCAAGAACGTGGCGTCACCAAGCAAACGTCGCAACTGAACCGGCTGGGATAATGTGTATAATAATCTATAGCGCTGCCAGTCTGGAAACATGACGCGGTTCGCCTATTAACGCGGTAGACTGGCTGGGCGCCACAGGCAGGTCAATCTGTCAGGGGGAACTGCAGCCGAAAGGAGTCTCCGCAAGACGAGGCCTCTGGGGGTGATCTTCGTGCGTTCCCAAAGGTGGGAAGCTACGGACGTGCCCGACCTCGGCTCATCCTCAATGCGACCGCGCCGTATTAAGGATGAGCCCAAAGGGGCGAGGCCCTTGAGGCGGAGTCGACGATCGTTGATGGCCCTGCCTCTGTCGGGTGGAGCTCGCATGCAGTTATCAGAGCGCCTGAAGTCGCCTCATATTTCGTCTGATTTTGTGCGTTTCAGGCGAGGGTCTTTTAATACATGCCGTGAACTTTATCCTTTCAGATCTCCATTAATGAAAAAAAACATTCATCTTAGCTAAAGACTAGAGAGTGGTTGACAGCGGAAGCACACACGAGAAGGCTAATTCTCAGCCATTACTACATAATGGAGGGATTTATAGTGACGTGACTTTAGTTGTCATGAGCTTGTGAAAAGCATTTCCCTATATGGCTCGATGCAGGACAAGATCGAAATGGTCTTTAAGGTCTTTTATAGGATTATTATGCAGTAATGAAGGCAAGCAGGTGGAAGGCGGTCGGATTTGTAGCAACAGTTTTGATGTTTCGCGGGACATTATCTTATCTACGCCATCGAATGAACTGGTAAAGGTTTGTCAAACTATAATTTTCATGGCATTAATCAGTTCTAATGGCTTTCGGTTTTCTATCACAAATTTTTTTTTATGTCAGTTTTTTTTATTATTATTAAATAGCTATTTGAAGTTAGAACTTTTTATAAGCTAAAAAGGAAAAGAAACACATGGGTATGTGCCGTCGAGGGCTCAGGACAGTTACTGTTGTCGAACTGGTTTCATTCTGTTCTGAAGCACTGAAAAACGTATTTTTGTTGTATTTCTTCCTATTATGAGAAAAAAAAATAAGCAAAAGTTAAAACGATAGAATAAGTGAATTCTTCAAATTTATTTTCGATCAGCTAATGCCCCAAAAAGATTAAACGAGATATTTGCATATCGTTCACAGATTTCTCCCATTCGCCATTTTTATTTATTTCCAAAGAAAAAAAATACGTACAACGATACTATTGCTACCTTTTAAACCTACAAAGATGCAAACCATATGGAAGTTGCTATAAATGTTTCTAAATGAACATTACCTGGTTTTCAGAGCTGTTCTCATTATGCTGATCTGATGAATAAACATTTCCCTATTAAATGTATTGTACATGCAGTACATGTGCCTGCTTGATTCTTTAATTGTATTTTTATATATTATATATATATATATATATATATATATATATATATATATATATATATATACGTATACCTATAAACCAACACAAAGAAAAGGACAAGAGGACAGAATTAGACGAATAAAACAAACACATAAAACGCCGCCTTGCCTCGTGCACACGCGCGCCTGAGTCCTGGCGGAGGCCTCCTTGACCCAAGACGTCGCGAATGCTCTCTCGCAGGTCTCGCGAAGTCCCTGACGGCAGGCTATCTAGCGCTGTCAGCAGTCTTATCAGCAGCTCGACGGG
>NW_020869222.1:585214-618684 GCF_003789085.1 Penaeus vannamei
ATTTGGTGCAGGTGTAGAAATTAATGTTAATGCAACACCCTTTCTTCCAGATTTCTCTTGGTGCTCCAGTTGCAAGATTTTTTCTTTTCTTACAGCCTAAAGAGATATTGCAATCGAGTTTTATCTGTGAAACCTTTTTAGTTTTGTTAACAGGGACTATCTTTAGGTTTTGGGACAGTCAATGACCATATGTATGGATGACAAAAAGTCAGAATCCATTTAGATTCTTTGAAAATCAACTGAGTAAATAAATGTGATGTGCCTGCATAATATTTCCCATGAATATTATACAATAATAAACTATACATAATCACTTAATAAGCTGTACTTCTTATATAAATGTAGGTGACCACAATTCACGGATACCGCATAATCACACTGCCAACGTGAGGTTTCCACAAACATTGTGTGTGTTTGTGTTTAGGGCTTCAATTCTTCTTCATGATGCTGCAGCGCGTTTACTCTGTATCATAATAATCTGCTGCCTCTTACTCGCTTGTCTGGAGCTGGAATAAAAGGCCATTTTGTAAAACGTCACTAATTGGCACTGACATGGAGCATTTATTTGGCATACATGTAAATGCCCTCACATACAAGTATAATGAGTTGCAAATAATGATCTGTGTATCGCAGTGTTAAGAATTATGTGTTATATAAGAGCATTGTAACTAGACAGGGGAGACTCAACTCTAAAGTGATATTTGATGTTATATAGTGAACAGAAAATGCTTACAGATAGTGACATAGCCATGGCCAGTTGCAGTTCTTCTTCCTCCTCCAACCAGAAGCATGTTTTCCTCTCTCCTTCAGCCTCCTCCTTCTCAAGGCGGAGCTTTTTCCCATCAAGACCTTCAAGTTCCTCATGGCAGTAAGCTTCCTCCTTCCCCGGACGCCCCTCTGCCTCCTCCTGCCAGCCGCCCTCCGCTCCGGGGACGTCGCCGGCCCCAGCGGGCTCTCGCGCGAGTAAGGCGGCGACCTGACGCCTGTACTCCTTGTTCTCGGCCTCCTGTGCGGACATGTGGAGGGCGAGGGAGAGCAGGTCGTCGTCGTCCATGCGGAGACCCTTCTTGAGGTCGTCTTCGTCGTCTTCGTCGTCCCTGATCTCCTGGGAAGGACCTCTTTCCATTAGCCAAGGTTAATTTCACATGCACTAACCAACCCACGCACATGAGCACACACACGAACACACATACACACACGCGCACGCACACACACATACATACGCACACACGCACAAACACACATATACATACACGCACAAATCATACATTAAAAAAAGAAGAAAATCACGTACCGCTTCGAGCAGGTCGAGCAGCGCGAAGTTAGGCTTCAGCGTCCAGAACTGGTCGCGGTCCTGCCGGCAAGAAGGGCACTGGAACACACTCTTGCGGTTCTCCGTCCCTTGAAGGAAAGATTTTCATTGCCTTTCCATTTACTCATTAAGCCTTCTCTAAATGTATCTATTCATTTCACTTATTTATCTACATTTTTCTAATTTATTATTTCTAAGACATTCTTATCTATTCTATCTACGTATGTATCTATTTATTCATCTACTTATTCATTTATTCATTCATTTAAACGTTATTTCACATACAAACACACATATATGTATATATTTTACCCGTTGTATCTTCTCTTACAGCAACATATTAATTATTGCAGAAATAAAACAAACAAAAAAACGAGGCACCAAGACACTGAAAACAAAGACACAACGCAACGCCAAACAAAAAAATAATAATAAATAAATAAATAAAAAAAATAAAACAAAGAAGCACAAACCAGGAAAGAAACCAGACATTAAGCCAAACACAGATTTCACAGAAAGACAAACAACAGAAACCTTACTAAGGCATTCCTCGCAGAAGGTGTGGCCGCAGCTGGAGAAGATAAGCGGACGACGATCGTGCGCGTTGTAGGTCGACCTGCAGACTGCACAGGTTAGCCCTGAGGGAGCCTGCAAAACACGGTGTCCTGTATATTAGCCCACAGTTTCTGACTGGTCTCATTTCGCTCTGTTAATTAACTGTTTCTCTTTCTATACTTTACATACTTCCATATTCATAATACACACACACGCACACACATACACACTCAATATATATATATATATATATATATATATATATATATATATATATATATATATATATATATATAGCTACTGGACAGAAAGTGGTTGTGACCGATATAATTATCATTATCCTTTCGACCTGATAACGTGCTGCGCAATAAGTTATGGCCCTGCAATACATCCCCACGAGCGGCTGGACCATCGATTATTATCAAGGGGGCGGGGGGGGGGGGGGAGGTGCCAAGAACGTGGCGTCACCAAGCAAACGTCGCAACTGAACCGGCTGGGATAATGTGTATAATAATCTATAGCGCTGCCAGTCTGGAAACATGACGCGGTTCGCCTATTAACGCGGTAGACTGGCTGGGCGCCACAGGCAGGTCAATCTGTCAGGGGGAACTGCAGCCGAAAGGAGTCTCCGCAAGACGAGGCCTCTGGGGGTGATCTTCGTGCGTTCCCAAAAGGTGGGAAGCTACGGACGTGCCCGACCTCGGCTCATCCTCAATGCGACCGCGCCGTATTAAGGATGAGCCCAAAGGGGCGAGGCCCTTGAGGCGGAGTCGACGATCGTTGATGGCCCTCGCCTCTGTCGGGTGGAGCTCGCATGCAGTTATCAGAGCGCCTGAAGTCGCCTCATATTTCGTCTGATTTTGTGCGTTTCAGGCGAGGGTCTCTTAATACATGCCGTGAACTTATCCTTTCAGATCTCCATTAATGAAAAAAAACATTCATCTTAGCTAAAGACTAGAGAGTGGTTGACAGCGGAAGCACACACGAGAAGGCTAATTCTCAGCCATTACTACATAATGGAGGGATTTATAGTGACGTGACTTTAGTTGTCATGAGCTTGTGAAAAGCATTTCCCTATATGGCTCGATGCAGGACAAGATCGAAATGGTCTTTAAGGTCTTTTATAGGATTATTATGCAGTAATGAAGGCAAGCAGGTGGAAGGCGGTCGGATTTGTAGCAACAGTTTTGATGTTTCGCGGGACATTATCTTATCTACGCCATCGAATGAACTGGTAAAGGTTTGTCAAACTATAATTTTCATGGCATTAATCAGTTCTAATGGCTTTCGGTTTTCTATCACAAATTTTTTTTTATGTCAGTTTTTTTTATTATTATTAAATAGCTATTTGAAGTTAGAACTTTTTATAAGCTAAAAAGGAAAAGAAACACATGGGTATGTGCCGTCGAGGGCTCAGGACAGTTACTGTTGTCGAACTGGTTTCATTCTGTTCTGAAGCACTGAAAAACGTATTTTTGTTGTATTTCTTCCTATTATGAGAAAAAAAATAAGCAAAAGTTAAAACGATAGAATAAGTGAATTCTTCAAATTTTATTTTCGATCAGCTAATGCCCCCAAAAAGATTAAACGAGATATTTGCATATCGTTCACAGATTTCTCCCATTCGCCATTTTTTATTTATTTCCAAAGAAAAAAAATACGTACAACGATACTATTGCTACCTTTTAAACCTACAAAGATGCAAACCATATGGAAGTTGCTATAAATGTTTCTAAATGAACATTACCTGGTTTTCAGAGCTGTTCTCATAATGCTGATCTGATGAATAAACATTTCCCTATGTATTGTACATGCAGTACATGTGCCTGCTTGATTCTTTAATTGTATTTGTTTATATATATATATATATATATATATATATATATATATATATATATATATATATATATATATATATATATATACCGTATACCTATAAACCAACACAAAGAAAAGGACAAGAGGACAGAATAGACGAACAAAACAAAACACAAAAACGCCGCCTTGCCTCGTGCACAGGCGCGCCTGAGTCCTGGCGGAGGCCTCCTTGACCCAAGACGTCGCGAATGCTCTCTGCAGGTCTCGCGAAGTCCCTGACGGCAGGCTATCTAGCGCTGTCAGCAGTCTTATCAGCAGCTCGAGGGTTTTGTTCAATTTTTCTTGGCTCTGCAAAACAACGAAGGTAGATTTAGCGACTGGAGATGAATTCGCAGCTATTATTTAAAGAAAAATTGAAAGGAAAATGGTCTGCAGCACAAGGTAGTGAAGGAGGAAGGGGAAGAGGAGGAACGGAGGAGGAGGAGGAGGAGGATGTGGAGGAGGAAAAAGTGGGAGAGGAGGAGCTGGAAAATCAGAAAACGAAGAAAACAAAAAGAAGGAGGAGGCGAGAGAACAAAATACAAATATACGTAAAAAGAAAACAGGGAAAAGTATATTCCTTTTACCTATGTCCTGCGTAAACTTTCATTTTGACAATAATTAATATAAATCATTGTTGTCTCACCTCAACAAGGGCATTGATGGTCTCTGAAGTCCGCTCTTGTTCCTTCCGAAGGGCGCACATGTCCTGTTAAGTGAAGTACATTCTGTTATATAAACTCAATCGCACAATTACTGACATGTATATTCATGTATATGTATGTGTGTGTGTGTGTGTGATATGTATTACATGCCCTCTCTTTCTCTCTCTCATCTCTCTCGTTCTCTTTCCCCCCTCCATTCCCCTCTCTCTCTCTCTCTCTCTCTCTCTTTAACTCTCCCTCTTTTCTACTATCTCTCTCATTCTCATTCTCTTTCTCATTCACTCATTCACTCACTCAATGACTCCCTCCCCTTCCTCCCTCCTTTCTTCCCAGCTTCTCCCTCTCTCTTTCTTTCATCCTTCTCTTCTCACCCTAGCTCGTTATTCCTTCCCTTCTTCCCTTTATTCCTCCTACCCTTCCATTTAACCTCCCTTCCTCCCTCGCTCTATCTCTTCTCTCCTTGCTCTCCCTTCCGCCTTTCCTTCCTCCGTCCCATCTCTCCTTCTTCCCTCCCTCCTTTACTCTCTACTACCCTTTCTCCCTCCCTCCTTTACTCCTTCCGTCCATCCATTCTCGTTCCCCTTCCCTTCCTTCCTCTATTTCTTTCCTTCCTCTCCCTCTCCCTTCCCTCCCCCTATCTTTCCTTACCCTTTCTTCCTCGCTTTACCTCCCTCCCTTCATTCTTTTGCCTCTTCCTTTCCTTTCCCTCGCCTTTTTCCCTTCCTCTCTCCCTCCCCCCTACCCTTCCCTTCCCTTCCCTCCCTCCATCCACCCTTCCCTCTCTCCATCCATCCATTTCTTTCCCTTTCCGTCCTTCCTCCATTTCTCTTCCTTCTCATACCTTTCCCTTCTTCCTCCATTTCTCTCCCTTCTCATACCTTTCCCTTCTTCCTCCTTCCCTCCCTTCCCCTCCTCCTCCAATCCCCTTTCCCCCTCCTTCCCTCTATCCAATCATCCATCCCTCTCTTTCCCTTCCCTTCTGCCCTCCCTCTCCCTTTCCATCTCTTTTCCTTTTTCTCCACTCTTCCCTCCCTGCATCTCCTCCCCGTCCTTTCCTCCCTCTCTTCTCTCCCCCTATTCGTGCTTTCTCTTCCTTCCTTACTTACTCCATTTCCCTCCCTCTCTCCCCCTTCCCTTCCCTTCCCTCCTTCTCCTTCATCCATTTTTCTCTTTCCACTAACCTGTGCAAGTTTCTCGTGTTCCTCTTCCATCTCCTTTCCGCCTTTCTCCTTGAAGGCTCTGATGATATTGGGCGTTTCTTGAATCACAGTTATGAGAACTTCTTTCACAGCATTCACGATCACGCAAGGTATTATGGCGGACATCTAAAATAAAAATGAAATAAAGATATAAGGTAATAAGGTAAATAAGTCAATAAACGATTATATTCAACGTATTATAATTTTTTTCTATTTACTTTTCTTTTTAAATTTACTATTACTTTGTAGAGCGAAAGAAGCGTTTCAGAATTAGACATGGAGGAAATAGGAAATAGATAATGATTACACACACACACATACACACACACACACACACACACACACACACACACACACACACACACACACACACACACACACACACACACACACACACACACACACACATATATATATATATATATATATAGAGAGAGAGAGAGAGAGAGAGAGAGAGAGAGAGAGAGAGAGAGAGAGAGAGAGAGAGAGAGAGAGAGAGAGAGAGCGAGAGACTCGCTGTCCGATGTCTAATTAGCGTTCGAAACTTTCCTTCCAACAAGTTGTACAAGAGTTTCGACCGTTCGGAACCCTACTTTGTCGTCCTGGACCTCTTGTTCCTCTCGTCACAACAGCGTTTCTATATAAACATTAAAAGTTGCGGGTAACCAGAAATTAATGGTAATCGTTGTTATCAAAAGTTATTTTAGTGTTTTAGTGTTGGAGAGAGGCTCTGGGATCACAGTGACTATAAACCTATGCAGTGTAGAAAATAAAGACTGGTACGATAATGCATTGTGGGTAATGACGGCCCCGGAGAGTTCCGGCCGCGGCCTCTTCGTCCTGCTCGTTCTGACAGGTTGTCCGGACGAGCAAGGCAAGGTGTTCTGAACGCAGCAGTGTAGCGGTGTAATATATGAAGTGGGAGGCGATGTCCCACTCCCTCCACTATTATTACTTGTAGTTTGGTAGAGCGTGGTCGAGCGGTAAGGCAGTAGTAACTAAGGTGCTGACGTACTGGAGTACTCTGAAGATGTTGGTGCAGTTAAACTTGTCGCAGTTTTCTTGTCTTTATTCTGGGTAACTGGTACAGAGGGCAAGGCAGGTGCCCAGGGAGGAGCGCGTCCTGCCAAGCCCACGAGGGCGACCGGTCTAAGAGTATGGCACAGGAATTGCCATGGACGAAGTTCGTTTTTAAACAATATACAATGGAAAAACATGAAAGAATATGGATGAACATAAATTCAGAAACATTGGTTCACATGACCGTTTCGTGGAGAGGAACAAGGGTATATGGTTGACATGATATCGGTATGTTTTAACAACCTTACATCTGGTGGTTAGGGGACAGAATTACTGAGTGTTCATGAAACATGAAACACTTGAATATCAATAGTAAAATCAGTTACATACATAGTGATTTAGATCAAGCATTTTATAAGAAACATTTTCAGTATAAACAGGACATATTTATACTTGAAGACAACAGAATAAAAACATTGAAAATGTATGATAGTAATAAGGGTCAGATTAGCGTGTTCTACGGTTACTTTGTCAATGTCGGGCACAGGGCAGGTTGAAGTACTTGTGATATAAGAACACATGGCTTTCGTGGTCTTCGAGGGTGAGCAGCGAGGGGAGCAGGTCACTAGAATCGGGCGGGTAATCCCACAGCACTAAAAGCAAATCTGATATCAGAACAAATATACATCGAGAAGTGCCGTCATTCCTCTGGTGCTGACTATTACGAATTATCAATAATAAATAGAGCGAACAGTAATTTGTGTACTGCAGGTCGTGTCCTCGGTAATTTTCACAGCAGTTTACGTTAAAAAATCCTTGGCAAGTTTGACCATGACGTTACTCCCTTTGAGAATAGTGACTCTGAGGTGTCGGGCGTACGATGACTTAAAAGAAGGAAGTAAAGATGGAAGGAAGAAAGGGAAGAGGGAGAGAGAGAGTGTGTGGGTGAGGACATGAGATAGATAGTTGCATATTTGCTTTAAAATAATGTTTATTTACTTTATGTTATGAAACAACTCTCGTATCCCCTCATATTTTGCATGCGAACGTAACCCCCATGTAAACACTAATTTTGTATACTCCTCAAGAATCGATCTGTGCTGCTAAACATTCCTCCGTATTTTATTCACGTTTTCCCCTCGAATGAAACGGATAGTGCGAGGGGGAAGACAGAGAGAAGATAAAAACATGACAATTCTGATGGTGTTGGTGATGGTGATGGCGATGGAGCTACTGCTGGCGGCGGCGGTGGTTGTAATGATATAATGATGATGATGATGATACAGATGGTTATGATAATTATAATGATATTGGTAGGAAAAACGATGATGACTGATAATGATGATGATGATGACGATGGTTATGATAATTATGATACTGATAGGAAAAACGATGATGACTGATGATAATGAGAATGATAATAGGACAATGACTGATTATAATGATAACGATGATGACGATAGAGAGGAAATGTAAACAGAGGAGAATGCCGATAAAAATAGAGAGCAATACAAAAGCACAAGAGAAAGAGAGTGCGTGAGAGAGAGAGAGAGACGGGGGAGGGGAGTGAAAACGACGTTGTGTGTTACCGACGGCGACGGTGTTACTACATGGCAATAATGAGAGGAAGTGTAAACGGAAAAGAATGCCGATCAAGGTTTAAAAAAAAAAAAAAAAAAAAAAAAAAAAACAGTATGAACATTATGTCACTAGTTTTATAAGCCATTAGTTGATTTCCTTGTCTTAATGTGTTCAGTCTTGTCCCTTAAAGCAAGCACTGTTCTTATACGCTACGAAACACAGACAACTCCTGTACTCACCATAGAGTGGATATCAAATGTGGAAATGAAATGCCCACGAAACCTTCTTTGCGGGATCACCACAACTCGAATGAACAGCTGCCGGGGTGCACAGTCAGCGTGTTTGCTGTACGATACGTTCGGCTCTGGCTAAAGAATGTCGCGAAACGTTCTGAAGCCAGACATGCCGCCTAAACACGGGAGGCGACTGAGAGTATTTTCTCAGAATCGTCCGTATGTCCCTATTCCTTGTCTATAACTTTTTTTTTTCCTTAATTGTTATGTTTTAATTTTATTCTTATTTTATTTAGATATTATTATTATTTTATTATTTATTATTATTATTTTTTACTGTATAGGTTAGGCTTTTATAGTTTTATTTTTATTTTTTTTTCTACTTTTTTCTTTTTTCTCTTTCTTTTTTCCATACAATTCGGAGTGCGATACAAGCGTGAAACAAATTTATTTTTTCTTTAGTTTAACATCCGAACAGAAATCGCACTTGTCGCAGCTCGCATTCCGTACACTGTATTCCGCCTCTCAAACTTGTGCTTTTATGAGGAATGTGATTTTTTTTCCGAATTTACCGCAGGGTTTCTCAACAGGTCGCCGATTCGTAGGCAAGCAATCACTCGCTCGTCATACAGATACAGTACGTGTTCATATTCGTATACATATGTATATACATACGCAGATACATATACATGTGCATACATGTACATATGCATATGCATATACACACATGCACACATATCTATAAATGTATATATGTATGTATCTATATATATACATAAATACTTATATGTGTGTGTATATGTATATATATGTTCACACATACATATATGAATACGTATGTGTTTGCATATGTATATATATACATAAATACACATATATGTATACATATATATACATATATGTATGTATGTTTATATATGTGTAAGGAAGCCTTTGAAACGCAATAGATTTGTCAAAAAAACAAACGCGTTTTTGTTTATCGGAATTTTTTGCCTTTGTTTTCTCTGTCTTTGCGTATATTGTTTGTTTGTTTGTTTTGTCTTATTTTGTGTTTTAGTTTTAGCCTGCCTGAGAGTCGTTCTTTTTGTTTCTTTTTGTATATACTTTTGTTTTTATTGCGTCTTTTTGCCCGGTTCTTATTGGTTATATTGAAAAAAAAAAATCCTTTTTCTTATTACCCTATTTATCACAAGATAAATTGCCTGCTGACTCATCCTAGAGTGAAGGTACATCTTTTCAAATGTATTTATATACATCTGAATGTTTTGTTTTCTTGTATTTGTATTTTTTCTCTTAATCTATATTTCGACATCCCACTTCATATTTTTGTATTGTAATCTGATTTATTTTATATTATTTTACATGACTGATGACGTCATAGTGTATACATATGACCTAGTTTCCCTCTAAATACAGTCTATATCAGTCAGTGCATGTATTATTTCCTTTTTATACCCGAGGACAATAATTGCCAGAGTCATAATAACAAAGAAAGTTAAGTATTGAGTTCCTGATAATTTTATTTTACTAGGAGCTGGACGTTATCTCTATTCTATTAAGGAAGTCATCAACAAGTGACAAAAGCTTTGAAGCCCTGCCACCAACAGATGATGCTTTTTCAGCATCATCTCTATTTCTCTCCCTCTCTCTATTTATGTCAGGGGTTTTGTGTTGCCCTGATTTGGTGGGTTATGGAGACAATTCTGGTTCTGCTGTTTATTGATAGAATGGTCAATGGGTGTCTTGTACAACATTCCGAACCCAAAACTACCACCAATTTGATCCAAAACATGATGCCTTGATCACTGGACCAACTTATTGAATGACCCATGATGGTGCAATTTTCGTGGGTGTTTGGCCTTTAATATGTTCACCCTTGGTCCTGCTGACCTCTCCGGCTGACACAAACACAGGTTCACATAGATCTCTCTTTATTGCCATGGCGGTTCCGTATATATAGCGACGTCTTGCTGACATCACTGCCATCATTTTCACTAATTTTATAAATATACATAATTAGAATATGGAAAACTGACGGTACATAGTTGACAGTTTAAGACAAATAATAAAAAACCATTGAAAAATAAAGCCTCTTATAAGTACTAACGTCATCGACATATCTAAAAAGCTAAAAAGGACGATTTCAATAATGTAAAACATGAATAAAATCATTTAAAGGATAAAATCATATCACTAAGATGCAAATACATGTAATAACAAGACAAGTTTATAAAATGAAAATGACAAACACCGTCATGCTCATTTAGAGAGAGAGAGAGAGAGAGAGAGAGAGAGAGAGAGAGAGAGAGAGAGAGAGAGAGGAGAAGAGTTATAATTTTCATGTGAAACTGCTGCTCTACAAGACTGTTTAAAAATCCTGGAAAAGGCAAGGAAGACTGCACTAAGTAGCTTATCAAAACTACACATATATTAATAATTAAAAAATATTCATTTCCTACTTCTTAATGTTAATAATAATGTTAATAATGCTAAAGGTAATACCAGTAATTTAGTCCCTGTGGGTTTTTAGCAGAGCCAATGACCTTCGTTGTTCATGTTCATATAAGTATCTCATCTCATCAGGTCAGTCTTCTGCAACAGCATCCGCAACAGGCCTTAGCTTTGCCTGACGGAGAGGCTGGTGCTGGCTCTGAAACTGTTGTTGATGTTGGACCTAAAGCCGATGGTTCAGGTGTAGAAATTAATGTTAATGCAACACCCTTTCTTCCAGATTTCTCTTGGTGCTCCAGTTGCAAGATTTTCCCTTTTCTTACAGCCTAAAGAGATATTGCAATCGAGTTTTATCTGTGAAACCTTTTTAGTTTTGTTAACAGGGACTATCTTTAGGTTTTGGGACAGTCAATGACCACATGTATGGATGACAAAAAGTCAGAATCCATTTAGATTCTTTGAAAATCAACTGAGTAAATAAATGTGATGTGCCTGCATAATATTTCCCATGAATATTATACAATAATAAACTATACATAATCACTTAATAAGCTGTACTTCTTATATAAATGTAGGTGACCACAATTCACGGATACCGCATAATCACACTGCCAACGTGAGGTTTCCACAAACATTGTGTGTTTGTGTTTAGGGCTTCAATTCTCCTTCATGATGCTGCAGCGCGTTTACTCTGTATCATAATAATCTGCTGCCTCTTACTCGCTTGTCTGGAGCTGGAATAAAAGGCCATTTGTAAAACGTACTAATTGGCACTGACATGGAGCATTTATTTGGCATACATGTAAATGTCCTCACATACAAGTATAATGAGTTGCAAATAATGATCTGTGTATCGCAGTGTTAAGAATTATGTGTTATATAAGAGCATTGTAACTAGACAGGGGAGACTCAACTCTAAAGTGATATTTGATGTTATATAGTGAACAGAAAATGCTTACAGATAGTGACATAGCCATGGCCAGTTGCAGTTCTTCTTCCTCCTCCAACCAGAAGCATGTTTTCCTCTCTCCTTCAGCCTCCTCCTTCTCAAGGCGGAGCTTTTTCCCATCAAGACCTTCAAGTTCCTCATGGCAGTAAGCTTCCTCCTTCCCCGGACGCCCCTCTGCCTCCTCCTGCCAGCGCCCTCCGCTCCGGGGACGTCGCCGGCCCCAGCGGGCTCTCGCGCGAGTAAGGCGGCGACCTGACGCCTGTACTCCTTGTTCTCGGCCTCCTGTGCGGACATGTGGAGGGCGAGGGAGAGCAGGTCGTCGTCGTCCATGCGGAGACCCTTCTTGAGGTCGTCTTCGTCGTCTTCGTCGTCCCTGATCTCCTGGGAAGGACCTCTTTCCATTAGCCAAGGTTAATTTCACATGCACTAACCAACCCACGCACATGAGCACACACACGAACACACATACACACACGCACGCACGCACACATACATGCACACACACGCACAAACACGCATATACATACACGCACAAATCATACATTAAAAAAACAGAAAATCACGTACCGCTTCGAGCAGGTCGAGCAGCGCGAAGTTAGGCTTCAGCGTCCAGAACTGGTCGCGGTCCTGCCGGCAAGAAGGGCACTGGAACACACTCTTGCGGTTCTCCGTCCCTTGAAGGAAAGATTTTCATTGCCTTTCCATTTACTCATTAAGCCTTCTCTAAATGTATCTATTCATTTCACTTATTTATCTACATTTTTCTAATATATCATTTCTAAGACATTCTTATCTATTCTATCTACGTATGTATCTATTTATTCATCTACTTATTCATTTATTCATTCATTTAAACGTTATTTCACATACAAACACACATATATGTATATTTTACCCTGTCACCCGTTGTATCTTCTCTTACAGCAACATATTAATTATTGCAGAAATAAAACAAACAAAAAAACGAGGCACCAAGACACTGAAAACAAAGACACAACGCAACGCCAAACAAAAAAATAATAAATAAATAAATAAATAAAAAAAAACAAAGAAGCACAAACCAGGAAAAACCAGACATTAAGCCAAACACAGATTTCACAGAAAGACAAACAACAGAAACCTTACTAAGGCATTCCTCGCAGAAGGTGTGGCCGCAGCTGGAGAAGATAAGCGGACGACGATCGTGCGCGTTGTAGGTCGACCTGCAGACTGCACAGGTTAGCCCTGAGGGAGCCTGCAAAACACGGTGCCCTGTATATTAGCCCACAGTTTCTGACTGGTCTCATTTCGCTCTGTTAATTAACTGTTTCTCTTTCTATACTTTACATACTTCCATATTCATAATACACACACACGCACACACATACACACTCAATATATATATATATATATATATATATATATATATATATATATATATATATATATATATATGAGCTACTGGACAGAAAGTGGTTGTGACCGATATAATATCATTATCCTTTCGACGACCTGATAACTGCTGCGCAATAAGTTATGGCCCTGCAATACATCCCCACGAGCGGCTGGACCATCGATTATTATCAAGGGGGCGGGGGGGGGGAGGTGCCCAAGAACGTGCGTCACCAAGCAAACGTCGCAACTGAACCGGCTGGGATAATGTGTATAATAATCTATAGCGCTGCCAGTCTGGAAACATGACGCGGTTCGCCTATTAACGCGGTAGACTGGCTGGGCGCCACAGGCAGGTCAATCTGTCAGGGGAACTGCAGCCGAAAGGAGTCTCCGCAAGACGAGGCCTCTGGGGGTGATCTTCGTGCGTTCCCAAAAGGTGGGAAGCTACGGACGTGCCCGACCTCGGCTCATCCTCAATGCGACCGCGCCGTATTAAGGATGAGCCCAAAGGGGCGAGGCCCTTGAGGCGGAGTCGACGATCGTTGATGGCCCTTGCCTCTGTCGGGTGGAGCTCGCATGCAGTTATCAGAGCGCCTGAAGTCGCCTCATATTTCGTCTGATTTTGTGCGTTTCAGGCGAGGGTCTTTAATACATGCCGTGAACTTCATCCTTTCAGATCTCCATTAATGAAAAAAAAACATTCATCTTAGCTAAAGACTAGAGAGTGGTTGACAGCGGAAGCACACACGAGAAGGCTAATTCTCAGCCATTACTACATAATGGAGGGATTTATAGTGACGTGACTTTAGTTGTCATGAGCTTGTGAAAAGCATTTCCCTATATGGCTCGATGCAGGACAAGATCGAAATGGTCTTTAAGGTCTTTTATAGGATTATTATGCAGTAATGAAGGCAAGCAGGTGGAAGGCGGTCGGATTTGTAGCAACAGTTTTGATGTTTCGCGGGACATTATCTTATCTACGCCATCGAATGAACTGGTAAAGGTTTGTCAAACTATAATTTCAGGCATTAATCAGTTCTAATGGCTTTCGGTTTCTATCACAAACATTTTTTTTTATGTCAGTTTTTTTTATTATTATTAAATAGCTATTTGAAGTTAGAAAATTTTTATAAGCTAAAAAGGAAAAGAAACACATGGGTATGTGCCGTCGAGGGCTCAGGACAGTTACTGTTGTCGAACTGGTTTCATTCTGTTCTGAAGCACTGAAAAACGTATTTTTGTTGTATTTCTTCCTATTATGAGAAAAAAAAAATAAGCAAAAGTTAAAACGATAGAATAAGTGAATTCTTCAAATTTTATTTTCGATCAGCTAATGCCCCCAAAAAGATTAAACGAGATATTTGCATATCGTTCACAGATTTCTCCCATTCGCCATTTTTTTATTTATTTCCAAAGAAAAAAAATACGTACAACGATACTATTGCTACCTTTTAAACCTACAAAGATGCAAACCATATGGAAGTTGCTATAAATGTTTCTAAATGAACATTACCTGGTTTTCAGAGCTGTTCTCATAATGCTGATCTGATGAATAAACATTTCCCTATGTATTGTACATGCAGTACATGTGCCTGCTTGATTCTTTAATTGTATTTGTATATATATTATATATATATATATATACCGTATACCTATAAAACCAACACAAAGAAAAGGACAAGAGGACAGAATTAGACGAAAAAACAAACACATAAAACGCCGCCTTGCCTCGTGCACACGCGCGCCTGAGTCCTGGCGGAGGCCTCCTTGACCCAAGACGTCGCGAATGCTCTCTTGCAGGTCTCGCGAAGTCCCTGACGGCAGGCTATCTAGCGCTGTCAGCAGTCTTATCAGCAGCTCGAGGGTTTTGTTCAATTTTTCTTGGCTCTGCAAAACAACGAAGGTAGATTTAGCGACTGGAGATGAATTCGCAGCTATTATTTAAAGAAAAATTGAAAGGAAAATGGTCTGCAGCACAAGGTAGTGAAGGAGGAAGGGGAAGAGGAGGAACGGAGGAGGAGGAGGAGGAGATGTGGAGGAGGAAAAAGTGGGAGAGGAGGAGCTGGAAAATCAGAAAACGAAGAAAACAAAAAGAAGGAGGAGGCGAGAGAACAAAATACAAATATACGTAAAAAGAAAACAGGGAAAAGTATATTCCTTTTACCTATGTCCTGCGTAAACTTTCTTTTTGACAATAATTAATATAAATCATTATTGTCTCACCTCAACAAGGGCATTGATGGTCTCTGAAGTCCGCTCTTGTTCCTTCCGAAGGGCGCACATGTCCTGTTAAGTGAAGTACATTCTGTTATATAAACTCAATCGCACAATTACTGACATGTATATTCATGTATATGTATGTGTGTGTGTGTGTGTGATATGTATTACATGCCCTCTCTTTCTCTCTCCTCATCTCTCTCGTTCTCTTTCCCCCTCTCCATTCCCCTTTCTCTCTCTCTCTCTCTCTCTCTCTCTTTAACTCTCCCTCTTTTCTACTATCTCTCTCATTCTCATTCTCTTTCTCAATTCACTCATTCACTCACTCAATGACTCCTCCCCCTTCCTCCCTCCTTTTCTTTCCCAGCTTCTCCCTCTTGGGTTATTCATTTACAATAACCTTATGGTAACATCTATACCCACATGGCTCAGCTATTTGACTGACTTTATCACTTCTTCCTATTCATTCCTCGCTAACACTTTTTAGAGGGAAACACTTTAAACCTCGGCTCTACCCATTGCCCCCTTCCCACTACCTCCCATTGCTCTATACACGTCATCTCAGTCTCTCCTCTCTACTCCTTCCGCTTCCTTCTCCGTGTAAAGATAACCTCCACTATCTCAATCATAAATCAGATCTCTACCTATTACTTCCCTCCTATACAAAAACTCACTATACCATCTACTTAGCCTTACACTTCTCGCGGTCATCGCTACCTTATCGAAATATACCTGCGTACTTAATAGCAGATGTATAACTAACAATGTTTACCCTCAACTCACCTTCCTTCCTCTATATATACATAATACACCATTCACCATCTTACTCTAATAACACTCACTTCCCTACTCTTGACACTAAATGATTATCCCCTTATTCCCACTTTTTAGCGTATGATTTCACGCCGCGTACTCGCTCCACATTTTATCTTGTGCTAATATACTCATGTGTGTTAAGTCACATACAAATATGCTTAATTCCTTTTTTTCCCCTCAATATACAATAAGAACGGGCAAAAGACGCAATAAAGCCATATCAATAACGCCCTATACTCTTCACACCATCACCACGACCCAACAAATAAGAACCGTTACTCCCTTCCACAGTGCCCATGCCTTACTAAACATTCAAACCACTTAAAATCAAGTCTCTAACATAACAACAAACAAACTAACAATTACGCCCCATTATCACGCTAGATATTCCCACTTAACAGGTGCAACACATATCTCCATATAATCTAACAATACGCCTGCTTTGTTCTTATTTTGACAAATTTCTACTCTGCGTCTCTCTCATATGGTCCTTCCTTCACCTCTATCATATCTAATATATATACATTCACCACTTACATACTCTATGCTATACTATTCACCCTCTGCTCTTATCATTACTGCCTCTGTATTCTATGTATACTCTCATAAATACCATATGCACATCTCACTAATCACGTCTCCATTTCCCTCACTCAATCATGTATGTGTTGACAACATTCATATTTAAACCAATCCCTTCTTTCCCTATTCTACCTACTTTGCACCTCACACCATCTCTCTAAGTATTCCCTATTCGCTCATACTTTTACTTATAATCTCGGACACTCACTTCACTACCTCCATCCTTGACATCACTCCTATCTTTACGCGTATACTCGCCTGTGTTCCATCCGTCTGCTGCGTACTATTCTCTCTCGGGCACCTCACTATTCGTCATATGTACATGCGTTATCTTGCTCTCTCTCAATCCACCTGTACTTATATGTAATCTTCTGCGTATGTATAATATATATGCTCACATTTATTTCCTACATATTCACTGAACTACGTTACCTCCCCGTATCCTCTGTATTCGACGAGCACGAAGTGATTTGCCTGTGGCTACACGACTCGCGCCACTCCTGTTTTTTGAGAAACCTCTCTTTCCGCCGTAACACTCTCCTCGTGCAAAAAGGAGACATCACACCTTTTCCTCCATAAAGACTATCACTATGTTTGCACAGGCGGAATAGCAGTGTTCTACCGGAATCTTGCGTGCTGCCGCACAAGGTGCGATTTCTGTTCGGATGTTCAACTAACCGAAAAAATATTCAATAAATTTGTTTTCACGCTTGTATCGCACTTCTTCTCTCCGAATTTGTATGGAAAAGAAAGAGAAAAAAAATGAAAGAATATGATTGAAAAAAGAATCAATTCATTAACCAAAAACTAATACACTTATATTCAAGGTCCTTAAGCTTTCATTAGCTACGTCTACACTCAATAACTCTTCTAATCAACATTATACTCACCTAATACCATCTCACATCATTCAATACATCATCATTCAATATCTCACACTAAACACTTATATACTCATTTAAACACATCCATTTACACGGTACCAACAATATATCTCCGTTCATATCTATTTTGTCCTATGTGCAACATCTTAGGAGAAAATACTCGGGTCGCAATTCTGAAGAATATATCTTACGGTTACTGGCTCTCTCAGTTCGCCTCACATCTCGCTGCTCTTTATGTGTTCGGCAGGGTCTTGCTCTCACGAATCTTTCGAGCGACATTCTATTGGTGAGCCAGTAAGGGCAGAACTCAGTTATCGATTTAGCGAGGCAGACAGTCACGTTCTTTTGAATCCACACTGACACTGTGCTAGCACAACCTCTTCGGTTCAGCTGTTCTATCAGCATCACTCGAGTTGTGGTGATCCGCATCAGCAAGAAGGTTTCGGGCAAGTGGGAGGTTATCATAAGTATACACAGGTGTTGTATCGGCGACTACTCAATAAGCTTGAGATACAAGGAGTATGTCTGTGTTAATAAGTAGCGAGAATATTAAGGAATGACCTCAGATACTTTTCTTTAAGGGACAGGTAGACATTAGGGGAACAACAATATTATAGACACACAAAAGGAAACTGATTGCATATTCCTATAATGCCGTTATATTATAAAATCTCTTAATTGTGACCACTCACAATGTTCTATTTACTGTTTCTTTTTTTTATTTTTTTATCTTATTTTTTTTTTTTTTATTATGTTGTAAGTTAAGCTTTCTATGGAATACACTGTCGCATCACGACATTACAGGTGATATATTCTCGAGTTTACAACTATCGACTCACTCCCCGTCTCTTGCACTCTTTACCTACTCTCATCATCCATCAAACGCAACACCATCCTCTTCTACTCCTTACGGCTTCTATGTTTATATCCGACCATCACACTACCTAACATTCACTTTGAAATTTCACAGCAGTTCTCCCTCTGTTTACATTTCCTCCTCTATCGTCATCATCGTTATTCATTATAATCAGTCATTGTCCCTATTATACATTCTCTCTATATTTATACCAATCACCAGCCTCATTTATCCATCCGAGAGAGCTTCTCTACTGCTACTGATCAGTTACACTCACACTCAAATTCACTCCATAACCACGGTCATCATCACAATCATCACAATCACATCATCAATCCAGATCCATCATCCACATAGTTTTTTTCTCACTATACCAATATCATTATAATATCACTGAACCATCTGTATCATCATCATCATCATTATATCCATTACAACCACCGCCTGCCGAGAGCCAGTCAAGTTAGACTTCACATTCAGCCATCTAACATCAATATTCACCACGGAGAACGATAGCAGAAGTGTGAGTACAGTAGTATTTATTTGAGTCTATGCTGGCTCATGGTCGGAGAGGACGCGGCATAGCAGAGGCACTGAAGTACGGTTAGAGTCTTAGGAGGTTACGAGGAGGGGACAACGGTTTGAGATAAAAGATGGAGAGCGAAGAATGCACTGATGGAAAGAGAGAGAGGAGCGGAGCACAGGACTCGATGCATGATCGATTGGTGCATATCTATTGAATTGAAGTACTGAGCGAGTAACTTATGTGCTGATATAACTCATGGGCTATAACGAATGTTTTTGGTTCAGCCATTGCCAGAAAATATTCGAGGGCGAGTATCGAGAGAAAGCTTCTGTTACTTTCATAAGCATATTAGGAGTGTAGATATCCTGACGAATCTCATTCTATAAAGTTCATTTATGCAAACTCTACTGGCTTAATGCTACACCTCACCAAACCCGTGCACTACTACTCTACATTCAAACCATTCTCCTCACATTAGCTTCGCCTTGTGCGTGTCGCTTTACAGCATCTTATGAAAATATTTATATTTCTTTTAGGTCATTCGTACTGCCCGACACCTCAGCAGTGCTTCCCTATTGTTCCTAATCAAATAAAAGGGTTTCAATTGGTACGATTGAGTTTACTATGCCAAAGTGTTAGGTATGTGAAACGGAGGTTTTGAGAATACACAGTGAGCTGATGAATAACCTACTCATGCAGAGGACAAAGTGTAGAAAATAAAGATGGTACGATAATGCATTGTGGGGTAATGACGGCCCCGGACGGGACACGCTTTCGCAGTAGCACCAAATGCTGACTGTTTCCGCGTGCCTGCTCGTTCTTATTCTGACTTGAGTTTGTACACTCAATGTGAGTAATAATGCCAAGGGCAGTGTTTCTGAAACGCAGCAGTGTCAAATCGGGTGCCGTACATTAATGGAAAGGGTAGGGATAGAGCGGGCCCTACTTCTCGGAATTGGTTATCTACCTTATGTCCATCCTCTGATATCAGCATTTGCCCCTTACTCTTTCAAGTTGCTGCATCGGGGATAATATTACTCTACTGGTGCTCGCTCCGTAGTTTGGGTAGAAAGCCGGTGGGTGTCGATGGCCGAGTAAGTGAAGTAGTTTAACTAAGGTGCTGACGAACTGGAGTACTATGAAGAGTTGGTGTAGGTTAAACTTGTCGCAGTTTCTTTTTGTCTTTATTCTGGGTAACTGGGTACAGAGGCAAGGCAGGTGCCCAGGGAGGAGCGCGTCCTGCAAGCCCGACGAGGGCGAGCGGTCTAAGAGTATGGCACAGGATGCCATGGACGAAGTCGTTTTTAAACAATAAATGGAAAACATGAAAGAATTTGGATGAACATAAATTCAGAAACATTGTTCACATGACCGGTTTCGTGAGAGGAACAAGGGTATATGGTTGACATGATATCGGTATGTTTTTAACAACCTGACATCTGGTGGTTAGGGGACAGAATTACTGAGTGTTCATGAAACATGAAACACTTGAATATCAATAGTAAAATCAGTTACATACATAGTGATTTAGATCAAGCATTTTATAAGAAACATTTTCAGTAAAAACAGGACATATTTATACTTGAAGACAACAGAATAAAAACATTGAAAATGTATGATAGTAATAAGGGTCAGATTAGCGTGTTCTACGGTTACTTTGTCAATGTCGGGCACAGGGCAGGTTGAAGTACTTGTGATATAAGAACACATGGCTTTCGTGGTCTTCGAGGGGTGAGCAGCGAGGGGAGCAGGTCACTAGAATCGGGCGGGTAATCCCACAGCACACTAAAGCAAATCTGATATCAGAACAAATATACATCGAGAAGTGCCGTCATTCCTCTGGTGCTGACTATTACGAATTATCAATAATAAATAGAGCGAACAGTAATTTGTGTACTGCAGGTCGTGTCCTCGGTAATTTTCACAGCAGTTTACGTTAAAAAATCCTTGGCAAGTTTGACCATGACGTTACTCCCTTTGAGAATAGTGACTCTGAGGTGTCGGGCGTACGATGACTTAAAAGAAGGAAGTAAAGATGGAAGGAAGAAAGGGAAGAGGGAGAGAGAGAGTGTGTGGGTGAGGACATTAGATAGTTGCATAATTGTTTTAAAATAATGTTTTATTTACTTTATGTTATGAAACAACTCTCGTATCCCCTCATATTTTGCAAGCGAACGTAACCCCCATGTAAACACTAGTTTTGTATACTCTTCAAGAATCAATCTGTGCTGCTTAGCATTCCTCCGTATTTTATTCACGTTTTCCCCTCGAATGAAACGGATAGTGCGAGGGGGAAGACAGAGAGAAGATAAAAACATGACAATTCTGATGGTGTTGGTGATGGTGATGGCGATGGAGCTACTGCTGGCGGCGGCGGTGGTTGTAATGATATAATGATGATGATGATGATACAGATGGTTATGATAATTATAATGATATTGGTAGGAAAAACGATGATGACTGATAATGATGATGATGATGATGACGATGGTTATGATAATTATGATACTGACAGGAAAAACGATGATGACTGATGATAATGAGAATGATAATAGGGACAATGACTGATTATAATGATAACGATGATGACGATAGAGAGGAAATGTAAACAGAGGAGAATGCCGATAAAAATAGAGAGCAATACAAAAGCACAAGAGAAAGAGAGTGCGTGAGAGAGAGAGAGAGAGAGAGACGGGGGGAGGGGAGTGTAAACGGAAAAGAATGCCGATCAAGGTTTAAAAAAAAAAAAAAAAAAAAAAAAAAAAAACAGTATGAACATTATGTCACTAGGTTTTATAAGCCATTAGTTGATTTCCTTGTCTTAATGTGTTCAGTCTTGTCCCTTAAAGCAAGCACTGTTCTTATACGCTACGAAACACAGACAACTCCTGTACTCACTTTAGAGTGGATATCAAATGTGGAAATGAAATGCCCACGAAACCTTCTTTGCGGGATCACAACAACTCGAATGAACAGCTGCCGGGGTGCACAGTCAGCGTGTTTGCTGTACGATACGTTCGGCTCTGGCTAAAGAATGTCGCGAAACGTTCTGAAGCCAGACATGCCGCCTAAACACGGGAGGCGACTGAGAGTATTTTCTCAGAATCGTCCGTATGTCCCTATTCCTTGTCTATAACTTTATTTTTTTCCTTAATTGTTATGTTTTAATATTCTTATTTTATTTAGATATTATTATTATATTTATTATTATTATTATTATTATTATTTTACTGTATAGGTTAGGCTTTTATAGTTTTATTTTTGTTTATTTTTCTTTTTTCTTCTATTCTTTTCTTTTTTTCTCTTTCTTTTTTCCATACAATTCGGAGTGCGATACAAGCGTGAAACAAATTTATTTTTTTTCTTTAGTTTAACATCCGAACAGAAATCGCACTTGTCGCAGCTCGCATTCCGTACACTGTATTCCGCCTCTCAAACTTGTGCTTTTATGAGGAATGTGATTTTTTTTTCCGAATTTACCGCAGGGTTTCTCAACAGGTCGCCGATTCGTAGGCAAGCAATCACTCGCTCGTCATACAGATACAGTACGTGTTCATATTCGTATACATATGTATATACATACGCAGATACATATACATGTGCATACACATACATATGCATATACACACATGCACACATCTATAAATGTATATATGTATGTATCTATATATATACATAAATACTTATATGTGTGTGTATATGTATATATATGTTCACACACATACATATATGAATACGTATGTGTTTGCATATGTATATATATACATAAATACACATATATGTATACATATATATACATATATGTATGTATGTTTATATATGTGTAAGGAAGCCTTTGAAACGCAATAGATTTGTCAAAAAAACAAACGCGTTTTTGTTTATCGGAATTTTTTGCCTTTGTTTTCTCTCTTTGCGTATATTGTTTGTTTGTTTGTTTTGTCTTATTTTTGTTTTTAGTTTTAGCCTGCCTGAGAGTCGTTCTTTTTGTTTCTTTTTGTATATACTTTTGTTTTTATTGCGTCTTTTTGCCCGGTTCTTATTGGTTATATTGAAAAAAAAAAAAATCCTTTTCTTATTACCCTATTTATCACAAGATAAATTGCCTGCTGACTCATCCTAGAGTGAAGGTACACCTTTTCAAATGTATTTATATACATCTGAATGTTTTGTTTTCTTGTATTTGTATTTTTTCTCTTAATCTATATTTCGACATCCCACTTCATATTTTTGTATTGTAATCTGATTTAGTTTTATATTATTTTACATGACTGATGACGTCATAGTGTATACATATGACCTAGTTTCCCTCTAAATACAGTCTATATCAGTCAGTGCATGTATTATTTCCTTTTTATACCCGAGGACAATAATTGCCAGAGTCATAATAACAAAGAAAGTTAAGTATTGAGTTCCTGATAATTTTATTTTACTAGGAGCTGGACGTTATCTCTATTCTATTAAGGAAGTCATCAACAAGTGACAAAAGCTTTGAAGCCCTGCC
Organism: Penaeus vannamei; assembly: GCF_003789085.1. Taxonomy (NCBI): domain Eukaryota; kingdom Metazoa; phylum Arthropoda; class Malacostraca; order Decapoda; family Penaeidae; genus Penaeus; species Penaeus vannamei. Next base: position 608,793 of record NW_020869222.1, read on the forward strand.
ACCAACAGATGATGCTTTTTCAGCATCATCTCTATTTCTCTCCCTCTCTCTATTTATGTCAGGGGTTTTGTGTTGCCCTGATTTGGTGGGTTATGGAGACAATTCTGGTTCTGCTGTTTATTGATAGAATGGTCAATGGGTGTCTTGTACAACATTCCGAACCCAAAACTACCACCAATTTGATCCAAAACATGATGCCTTGATCACTGGACCAACTTATTGAATGACCCATGATGGTGCAATTTTCGTGGGTGTTTGGCCTTTAATATGTTCACCCTTGGTCCTGCTGACCTCTCCGGCTGACACAAACACAGGTTCACATAGATCTCTCTTTATTGCCATGGCGGTTCCGTATATATAGCGACGTCTTGCTGACATCACTGCCATCATTTTCACTAATTTTATAAATATACATAATTAGAATATGGAAAACTGACGGTACATAGTTGACAGTTTAAGACAAATAATAAAAAACATTGAAAAATAAAGCCTCTTATAAGTACTAACGTCATCGACATATCTAAAAGAATAAAAAGGACGATTTCAATAATGTAAAACATGAATAAAATCATTTAAAGGATAAAATCATATCACTAAGATGCAAATACATGTAATAACAAGACAAGTTTATAAAATGAAAATAAACACCGTCATGCTCATTTAGAGAGAGAGAGAGAGAGAGAGAGAGAGAGAGAGAGAGAGAGAGGCAAAGAGTTATAATTTTCATGTGAAACTGCTGCTCTACAAGACTGTTTAAAAATCCTGGAAAAGGCAAGGAAGACTGCACTAAGTAGCTTATCAAAACTACACATATATTAATAATTAAAAAATATTCATTTCCTACTTCTTAATGTTAATAATAATGTTAATAATGCTAAAGGTAATACCAGTAGTTTAGTCCCTGTGGGTTTTTAGCAGAGCCAATGACCTTCGTTGTTCATGTTCATATAAGTATCTCATCTCATCAGGTCAGTCTTCTGCAACAGCATCCGCAACAGGCCTTAGCTTTGCCTGACGGAGAGGCTGGTGCTGGCTCTGAAACTATTGATGTTGGACCTAAAGCCGATGGTTCAGGTGTAGAAATTAATGTTAATGCAACACCCTTTCTTCCAGATTTCTCTTGGTGCTCCAATTGCAAGATTTTCCCTTTTCTTACAGCCTAAAGAGATATTGCAATCGAGTTTTATCTGTAAAACCTTTTTAGTTTTGTTAACAGGGACTATCTTTAGGTTTTCGGACAGTCAATGACCATATGTATGGATGACAAAAAGTCAGAATCCATTTAGATTCTTTGAAAATCAACTGAGTAAATAAATGTGATGTGCCTGCATAATATTTCCCATGAATATTATACACTAATAAACTATACATAATCTCTTAATAAGCTGTACTTCATATATAAATGTAGGTGGCCACAATTCACGAATACCGCATAATCACACTGCCAACGTGAGGTTTCCACAAACATTGTGTGTGTTTGTGTTTAGGGCTTCAATTCTCCTTCATGATGCTGCAGCGCGTTTACTCTGTATCATAATAATCTGCTGCCTCTTACTCGCTTGTCTGGAGCTGGAATAAAAGGCCATTTTGTAAAACGTTACTAACTGGCACTGACATGGAGCATTTCTTTGGTATACATGTAAATGCCCTCACATACAAGTATAATGAGTTGCAAATAATGATCTGTGTATCGCAGTGTCAAGAATTATGTGTTATATAAGAGCATATAACTAGACAGGGGAGACTCAACTCTAAAGTGATATTTGGTTATATAGTGAACAGAAAATGCTTACAGATAGTGACATAGCCATGGCCAGTTGCAGTTCTTCTTCCTCCTCCAACCAGAAGCATGTTTTCCTCTCTCCTTCAGCCTCCTCCTTCTCAAGGCGGAGCTTTTTCCCATCAAGACCTTCAAGTTCCTCATGGCAGTAAGCTTCCTCACATACATACACACACACGCACACACGCACAAACACACATATACATACACGCACAAATCATACATTAAAAAAAGAAGAAAATCACGTACCGCTTCGAGCAGGTCGAGCAGCGCGAAGTTAGGCTTCAGTGTCCGGAACTGGTCGCGGTCCTGCCGGCAAGAAGGGCACCGGAACACACTCTTGCGGTTCTCCGTCCCTTGAAGGAAAGATTTTCATTGCCTTTCCATTTACTCATTAAGCCTTCTCTAAATTTATCTATTCATTTCACTTATTTATCTACATTTTTTCTAATTTATTATTTCTAAGACATTCTTATCTATTCTATCTACGTATGTATCTATTTATTCATCTACTTATTCATTATTCATTCAAAACGTTATTTCACATACAAACACACATATATGTATATATTTTACCCTGTCAACCGTTGTATCTTCTCTTACAGCAACATATTATCGCAGAAATAAAACAAACAAAAAAACGAAGCACCAAGACACTGAAAGCAAAGACACAACGCAACGCCAAACAAAAAATAAATAAATAAAACAAAATAAAACAAAGAAGCACAAACCAGGAAAGAAACCAGACATTAAGCCAAACACAGATTTCACAGAAAGACAAACAACAGAAACCTTACTAAGGCATTCCTCGCAGAAGGTGTGGCCGCAGCTGGAGAAGATAAGCGGACGACGATCGTGCGCGTTGTAGGTCGACCTGCAGACTGCACAGGTTAGCCCTGAGGGAGCCTGCAAAACACGGTGTCCTGTATATTAGCCAACAGTTTCTGACTGGTCTCATTTCGCTCTGTTAATTAACTGGTCCTTGTGGACCCCTGACGAGGAGGGGCCCAAGAACGTGGCGTCACCAAGCAAACGTCGCAACTGAACCGGCTGGGATAATGTGTATAATAATCTATAGCGCTGCCAGTCTGGAAACATGACGCGGTTCGCCTGTTAACGCGGTAGACTGGCTGGGCGCCACAGGCAGGTCAATCTGCCAGGGGGAACTGCAGCCGAAAGGAGTCTCCGCAAGACGAGGCCTCTGGGGGTGATCTCCGTGCGTTCCCAAAAGGTGGGAAGCTACGGACGTGCCCGACCTCGGCTCATCCTCAATACGACCGCGCCGTATTAAGGATGAGCCCAAAGGGGCGAGGCCCTTGAGGCGGAGTCGACGATCGTTGATGGCCCTTGCCTCTGTCGGGTGGAGCTCGCATGCAGTTATCAGAGCGCCTTAAAGTCGCCTCATATTTCGTCTGATTTTGTGCGTTTCAGGCGAGGGTCTTTTAATACATGCCGTGAACTTTATCCTTTCAGATCTCCATTAATGAAAAAAAACATCCATCTTAGCTAAAGACTAGAGAGTGGTTGACAGCGGAAGCACACACGAGAAGGCTAATTCTCAGCCATTACTACATAATGGAGGGATTTAAGTGACGTGACTTTAGTTGTCATGAGCTTGTGAAAAGCATTTCCCTATATGGCTCGATGCAGGACAAGATCGAAATGGTTTTAAGGTCTTTTATAGGATTATTATGCAGTAATGAAGGCAAGCAGGTGGAAGGCGGTCGGATTTGTAGCAACAGTTTTGATGTTTCGCGGGACATTATCTTATCTACGCCATCGAATGAACTGGTAAAGGTTTGTAAAACTATAAATTTCAGGCATTAATCAGTTCTAATGGCTTTCGGTTTTCTATCACAAAATTTTTTTATGTCAGTTTTTTTTTTTTTTATTAAATAGCTATTTGAAGTTAGAACTTTTTATAAGCTAAAAAGGAAAAGAAACACATGGGTATGTGCCGTCGAGGGCTCAGGACAGTTACTGTTGTCGAACTGGTTTCATTCTGTTCTGAAGCACTGAAAAACGTATTTTTGTTGTATTTCTTCCTATTATGAGAAAAAAAAATAAGCAAAAGTTAAAACGATAGAATAAGTGAATTCTTCAAATTTTATTTTCGATCAGCTAATGCCCCCAAAAAGATTAAACGAGATATTTGCATATCGTTCACAGATTTCTCCCATTCGCCATTTTTTATTTATTTCCAAAGAAAAAAAATACGTACAACGATACTATTGCTACCTTTTAAACCTACAAAGATGCAAACCATATGGAAAGTTGCTATAAATGTTTCTAAATGAACATTACCTGGTTTTCAGAGCTGTTCTCATTATGCTGATCTGATGAATAAACATTTCCCTAGAAAAAAAAAAGTTGCTATTAACATGCATGTATTGTACATGCAGTACATGTGCCTGTTTGATTCTTTAATTGTATTTGTTTTTTTTATATACCGTATACCTATAAACCAACACAAAGAAAAGGACAAGAGGACAGAATTAGACGAATAAAACAAACACAAAAACGCCGCCTTGCCTCGTGCACACGCGCGCCTGAGTCCTGGCGGAGGCCTCCTTGACCCAAGACGTCGCGAATGCTCTCTTGCAGGTCTCGCGAAGTCCCTGACGGCAGGCTATCTAGCGCTGTCGGCGGTCTCATCAGCAGCTTGAGGGTTTTGTAAAATCTTTCTTGGCTCTGCAAAACAACGAAGGTAGATTTAGCGACTGGAGATGAATTCGCAGCTATTATTTAAAGAAAAATTGAAAGGAAAATGGTCTGCAGCACAAGGTAGTGAAGGAGGAAGGGGAAGAGGAGGAACGGAGGAGGAGGAGGAGGAAAAAGTGGAAGAGGAGGAGCTGGAAAATTAGAAAACAAAGAAAACAAAAAGAAGGAGGAGGCGAGAGAACAAAATACAAATATACGTAAAAGGAAAACAGGGAAAAGTATATTCCTTTTACCTATGTCCTGCGTAAACTTTCTTTTTGACAATAATTAATATAAATTATTATTGTCTCACCTCAACAAAGGCATTGATGATCTCTGAAGTCCGCTCTTGTTCCTTCCGAAGGGCGCACATGTCCTGTTAAGTGAAGTACATTCTGTTATATAAACTCAATCGCACAATTATTGACATGTATATTCATGTATATGTGTGTGTGTGTGATATGTATTACATGCCCTCTCTTTCTCTCTCCTCATCTCTCTCGTTCTCTTTCCCCCTCTCCATTCCCCTTTCTCTCTCTCTCTCTCTTTCACTCTCCCTCTTTTCTACTATCTCTCTCTTTCTCATTCTCTTTCTCATTCACTCATTCACTCACTCAATGACTCCCTCCCTTCCTCCCTCCTTTCTTCCCAGCTTCTCCCTCTCTCTTTCTTTCATCCTTCTCTTCTCACCCTAGCTCGTTATTCCTTCCCTTCTTCCCTTTATTCCTCCTACCCTTCCATTTAACCTCCCTTCCTCCCTCGCTCTATCTCTTCTCTCCTTGCTCTCCCTTCCGCCTTTCCTTCCTCCGTCCCATCTCTCCTTCTTCCCTCCCTCCTTTACTCTCTACTACCCTTTCTCCCTCCCTCTTTTACTCCTTCCGTCCATCCATTCTCGTTCCTCTTCCCTTCCTTCCTCTATTTCTTTCCTTCCTCTCCCCCTCCATTCCCTCCCCCTATCTTTCCTTACCCTTTCTTCCTCGCTTTACCCCCCTCCCCTCATTCTTTTGCCTCTTCCTTTCCTTTCCCTCGCCTTTTTCCCTCCCTCTCTCCCCCCCTACCCTTCCCTTCCCCTCCCTCCATCCACCCTTCCCTCTCTCCATCCATCCATTTCTTTCCCTTTCCGTCCTTCCTCCATTTCTCTTCCTTCTCATACCTTTCCCTTCTTCCTCCATTTCTCTCCCTTCTCATACCTTTCCCTTCTTCCTCCTTCCCTCCCTTCCCCTCCTCCTCCAATCCCCTTTCCCCCTCCTTCCCTCTATCCAATCATCCATCCCTCTCTTTCCCTTCCCTTCTGCCCTCCCTCTCCCTTTCCATCTCTTTTCCTTTTTCTCCACTCTTCCCTCCCTGCATCTCCTCCCCGTCCCTTCCTCTCTCTCTTCTCTCCCCCTATTCGTGCTTTCTCTTCCTTCCTTACTCCATTTTCCCCATTCTCCTTCCCCCTCCCTCCACACATCGCCCCCTCTTCCTTTCCCTTTTCTACCTCTCTGCCTCACCTCCCTATTCCTATTCTCTCTCTCTCTCTCTCTCTCTCTCTCTCTCTCTCTCTCTCTCTCTCTCTCTCTCTCTCTCTCTCTCTCTCTCTCTCTGTCTCTCTCTTTCCCTCCCTCCCTCCCTCTCTCCCCCTTCCCTTCCCTTCCCTCCTTCTCCTTCATCTATTTTTCTCTTTCCACTAACCTGTGCAAGTTTCTCGTGTTCCTTTTCCATCTCCTTTCCGCCTTCTCCTTAAATTTACTATGACTTTTGTAGAGCGAAAGAAGCGTTTCAGAATTAGAGACAAGGAGGAAATAGGAAATAGATAATGATTACACACACACACACACACACACACACACACACACACACATACACATACACATACACACACAACACACACACACACACACACACACACACACACACACACACACACATATATATATATATATATATATATATATATAGAGAGAGAGAGAGAGAGAGAGAGAGAGAGAGAGAGAGAGAGCGAGAGACTCGCTGTCCGATGTCTAATTAGCGTTCGAAACTTTCCTTCCAACAAGTTGTACAAGAGTTTCGACCGTTCGGAACCCTACTTTGTCGTCCTGGACCTCTTGTTCCTCTCGTCACAACAGCGTTTCTATATAAACATTAAAAGTTGCGGGTAACCAGAAATTAATGGTAATCGTTGTTATCAAAAGTTATTTTTAGTGTTTTAGTGTTGGAGAGAGGCTCTGGGATCACAGTGACTATAAACCTATGCAGTGTAGAAAATAAAGACTGGTACGATAATGCATTGTGGGTAATGACGGCCCCGGAGAGTTCCGGCCGCGGCCTCTTCGTCCTGCTCGTTCTGACAGGTTGTCCGGACGAGCAAGGCAAGGTGTTCTGAACGCAGCAGTGTAGCGGTGTAATATATGAAGTGGGAGGCGATGTCCCACTCCCTCCACTATTATTACTTGTAGTTTGGTAGAGCGTGGTCGAGCGGTAAGGCAGTAGTAACTAAGGTGCTGACGTACTGGAGTACTCTGAAGATGTTGGTGCAGTTAAACTTGTCGCAGTTTTCTTGTCTTTATTCTGGGTAACTGGTACAGAGGGCAAGGCAGGTGCCCAGGGAGGAGCGCGTCCTGCCAAGCCCGCGGGCGACCGGTCTAAGAGTATGGCACAGGAATTGCCATGGACGAAGTTCGTTTTTAAACAATATACAATGGAAAAACATGAAAGAATATGGATGAACATAAATTCAGAAACATTGGTTCACATGACCGTTTCGTGGAGAGGAACAAGGGTATGGTTGACATGATATCGGTATGTTTTAACAACCTTACATCTGGTGGTTAGGGGACAGAATTACTGAGTGTTCATGAAACATGAAACACTTGAATATCAATAGTAAAATCAGTTACATACATAGTGATTTAGATCAAGCATTTTATAAGAAACATTTTCAGTATAAACAGGACATATTTATACTTGAAGACAACAGAATAAAAACATTGAAAATGTATGATAGTAATAAGGGTCAGATTAGCGTGTTCTACGGTCACTTTGTCAATGTCGGGCACAGGGCAGGTTGAAGTACTTGTGATATAAGAACACATGGCTTTCGTGGTCTTCGAGGGGTGAGCAGCGAGGGGAGCAGGTCACTAGAATCGGGCGGGTAATCCCACAGCACTAAAAGCAAATCTGATATCAGAACAAATATACATCGAGAAGTGCCGTCGTTTCTCTGGTGCTGACTATTACGAATTATCAATAATAAATAGAGCGAACAGTAATTTGTGTACTGCAGGTCGTGTCCTCGGTAATTTTCACAGCAGTTTACGTTAAAAAATCCTTGGCAAGTTTGACCATGACGTTACTCCCTTTGAGAATAGTGACTCTGAGGTGTCGGGCGTACGATGACTTAAAAGAAGGAAGTAAAGATGGAAGGAAGAAAGGGAAGAGGGAGAGAGAGAGTGTGTGGGTGAGGACATGAGATAGATAGTTGCATATTTGCTTTAAAATAATGTTTTATTTACTTTATGTTATGAAACAACTCTCGTATCCCCTCATATTTTGCATGCGAACGTAACCCCCATGTAAACACTAATTTTGTATACTCCTCAAGAATCGATCTGTGCTGCTAAACATTCCTCCGTATTTTATTCACGTTTTCCCCTCGAATGAAACGGATAGTGCGAGGGGGAAGACAGAGAGAAGATAAAAACATGACAATTCTGATGGTGTTGGTGATGGTGATGGCGATGGAGCTACTGCTGGCGGCGGCGGTGGTTGTAATGATATAATGATGATGATGAAGATACAGATGGTTATGATAATTATAATGATATTGGTAGGAAAAACGATGATGACTGATAATGATGATGATGATGACGATGGTTATGATAATTATGATACTGATAGGAAAAACGATGATGACTGATGATAATGAGAATGATAATAGGAACAATGACTGATTATAATGATAACGATGATGACGATAGAGAGGAAATGTAAACAGAGGAGAATGCCGATAAAAATAGAGAGCAATACAAAAGCACAAGAGAAAGAGAGTGCGTGAGAGAGAGAGAGAGAGACGGGGGGAGGGGAGTGAAAACGACGTTGTGTGTTTACCGACGGCGACGGTGTTACTACATGGCAATAATGAGAGGAAGTGTAAACGGAAAAGAATGCCGATCAAGGTTTAAAAAAAAAAAAAAAAAAAAAAAAAAAAAAAAAAAAAACATATACATAGCTTTTATAAGCAATTAGTTGATTTCATTGTCTTAATGTGTTCAGTCTTGTCCCTTAAAGCAAGCACTGTTCTTGTACGCTACGAAACACAGACAACTCCTGTACTCACCATAGAGTGGATATCAAATGTGGATATGAAATGCCCACGAAACCTTCTTTGCGGGATCACCACAACTCGAATGAACAGCTGCCGGGGTGCACAGTCAGCGTGTTTGCTGTACGATACGTTCGGCTCTGTCTAAAGAATGTCGCGAAACGTTCTGAAGCCAGACATGCCGCCTAAACACGGGAGGCGACTGAGAGTATTTTCTCAGAATCGTCCGTATGTCCCTATTCCTTGTCTATAACTTTATTTTTTCCTTAATTGTTATGTTTTAATATTTATTTTATTTAGATTTATTATTATATTTATTATTATTATTATTATTATTATTTTACTGTATAGGTTAGGCTTTTATAGTTTTATTTTTATTTTTTATTTTTTCTTCTATTCTTTTCTTTTTTCTCTTTCTTTTTTCCATACAATTCGGAGTGCGATACAAGCGTGAAACAAATTTATTTTTTTCTTTAGTTTAACATCCGAACAGAAATCGCACTTGTCGCAGCTCGCATTCCGTACACTGTATTCCGCCTCTCAAACTTGTGCTTTTATGAGGAATGTGATTTTTTTTTCCGAATTTACCGCAGGGTTTCTCAACAGGTCGCCGATTCGTAGGCAAGCAATCACTCGCTCGTCATACAAATGCAGTACGTGTTCATATTCGTATACATATGTATATACATACGCAGATACATATACATGTGCATACACATACATATGCATATGCATATACACACATGCACACATATCTATAAATGTATATATGTATGTATCTATATATATACATAAATACTTATATGTGTGTGTATATGTATATATATGTTCACACATACATATATGAATACGTATGTGTTTGCATATGTATATATATACATAAATACACATATATGTATACATATATATACATATATATATGTATGTTTATATATGTGTAAGGAAGCCTTTGAAACGCAATAGATTTGTCAAAAAAACAAACGCGTTTTTGTTTATCGGAATTTTTTGCCTTTGTTTTCTCTGTCTTTGCGTATATTGTTTGTTTGTTTGTTTTGTCTTATTTTGTGTTTTAGTTTTAGCCTGCCTGAGAGTCGTTCTTTTTTTGTTTC
>NW_020869222.1:635520-652302 GCF_003789085.1 Penaeus vannamei
ATTAGCTACTTGAAAAGTACGCTTATCAAACCGTTTCACCTTTTGATTTTCTCATAATAGGAAGGATAAAACAAAAATTATTTTTCAGTGCTTCTGAATAGATTAAGACAAAGACCACTTCAATAACTGCGTCCTGAGCCATCGAAGGCATATACGCATGTGTTTCTTTTCTTTTATGTATTAATAAAAAGTTGTGATCTTCAAATTGCTATTCATTTTTAAAAATCAGATATTTAAAATAAAAGCGGTAGAAAACCGAAATCCTTAGAATTCAGTAATGCCATGACAATCAGTTTTACAACCCTTCACGACCAGTTCATTCAATGGCGCAGATAAGATAATGTCCCGGACTTCTTACCGCGAAACAGCAAAAAAGTGTTAGTTACTAATCCAACCGCCTGTCGCCTGCCTGCCTCACCTTCAGTCCGAAGCGCCTTCATCATTGGCATAATAATCCTATAAAAGAGACTTTTAAGACCATGTTGACCTTGTCCTGCATCGAGCCATATGGTAAATGCTTTTCACAAGCTCATGACATCTAAAGTCTCGATAGTATGAGTCCCTCCTTTGTATAGTAATGGCTGAAAGCCATCAACCACTCTCTCGTCTTTAGCCAGCATAAATGTCCTTTTATTAATGGAGATCTGCCAGTTCACGGCATGTATTAAGAGACCCTCGCCTGAAACGCACAAAATCAGACGAAATATGAGGCGACTTAAGGCGCTCTGATAACTGCATGCGAGCTCCACCCGACAGAGGCAAGGGCCATCAACGATCGTCGACTCCGCCTCAAGGGCCTCGCCCCTTTGGGCTCATCCTTAATACGGCGCGTCGCATTGAGGATGAGCCGAGGTCGGGCACGTCCGTAGCTTCCCACCTTTTGGGAACGCACGAAGATCACCCCAGAGGCCTCGTCTTGCGGAGACTCCTTTCGGCTGCAGTTCCCCCTGCAGATTGACCTGCCTGTGGCGCCCAGCCAGTCTACCGCGTTAATAGGCGAACCGCGTCATGTTTCCAGACTGGCAGCGCTATAGATTATACACATATATCCCAGCCGGTTTAGTTGCGACATTTGCTTGGTGACGCCACGTTCTTGGGCACCTCTCCCCGCGCCCCCTTGATAATAATCGATGGTCCAGCCGCTCGTGGGGATGTATTGCAGGGCCATAACTTATTGCGCAGCAAGTTATCAGGTCGTCGAAAGGATACCGACAATGACATCGTTCACAACCACTTTCTGTGAAGTATCTTATAATATATATATATATATATATATATATATATATATATATAGTGTGTGTGTGTGTGTGTGTGTGGTGTGTGTGTGTGTGTGTGTGTGTGTGTAGACAGCTGTATACACATATATTTACATGTATATGTATATGTATATATTATTTACATGAAGTATGTGAAGCATAGAAAGAGAAAGTCAATAGAGCGAAATGGGGTTAGGCAGAAACTGTGGACTAATATACAGGACACCGTGTTTTGCAGGCTCCCTCAGGGATAACCTGTGCAGTCTGCAGGTCGACCTACAACGCGCACGATCGTCGTCCGCTTATCTTCTCCAGCTGCGGCCACACCTTCTGCGAGGAATGCCTTAGTAAGGTTTCTGTTGTTTGTCTTTCTGTGAAATCTGTTTGTCTTGAAGTGTGGTCTCTGTATTGGTGTGTTCCTTTTTTTTGGGGGGGGGAGTGTTATGGCTTTGTTTCCAATGTCTTGGTGCCTCGTTTTTTTTTCCCCGCTTTATTTTTGCAATAATTATGTTAATTTCAGAGAAATATACAACGAGTAAGTAACAGGGTATACTATATACATTATGTATGTGTGTGAATAATGATTAAATGAATGATTAAATGGATTGATGAGTAAATAGATAAATAGATAAATACGTAGATAGAATAAATTAAGATATCTAAGAAATAGTAAATAGTAAATAAATAGATATAGATGAATAAATAGAATGAATAGATAGATTTTTTAAATCAATGAATAAATGAACCCATGAAGGAAAAGATAAATTGCTGGAGTCAATAAAAAATCTTTCCTTCAAGGGACGGAGAACCGCAAGAGTGTGTTCCGGTGCCCTTCTTGCCGGCAGGACCGCGACCAGTTCTGGACGCTGAAGCCTAACTTCGCGCTGCTCGACCTGCTCGAAGCGGTACGTGATGTTCTTCCTCTTTTTTAATGTATGATTTGTGCATGTGTGTTTTTGTTGTTTTTTTATGTGTGTCTTGTGCGTGCAAGTGTGTGTGTGTGCGTGTGTGTGTGTATGTGCGTGGGTTGGTAAGTGCATGTGAAATTAACCGTGGCTAATGGAAAGAGGTCCTTCCCAGAGGAGAGTCCAGGAGACCAGGGACGACGAAGACGACGAAGACGACCTCAAGAAGGGTCTCCGCATGGACGACGACGACCTGCTCTCCCTCGCCCTCCACATGTCCGCACAGGAGGCCGAGAACAAGGAGTACAGGCGTCAGGTCGCCGCCTTACTCGCGCGAGAGCCCGCTGGGGCCGGCGACGTCCCCGGAGCGGAGGGCGGCTGGCAGGAGGAGGCAGAGGGGCGTCCGGGGAAGGAGGAAGCTTACTGCCATGAGGAACTTGAAGGTCATAGTAGGAAAAAGCTCCGCCTTGAGAAGGAGAAGGCTGAAAGAGAGGAAAACATCTGGTTGGAGGAGGAAAGAACTACAGTTGGCCATGGCTATGTCATTATCTGTAAGCATTTTCTGTTCACTATATAACATCAAATATCACTTTAGAGTTGAGTCTCCCCTGTCTAGTTATAATGCTCTTGTATAACACATAATTTGACACTGATACACAAATCAATATTCACAACTCATTATACTTACATGGGAGGGCATTTACATATATGCCAAATAAATGCTCCATGTCAATGCCAGTTAGTAACATTTTGCAAAATGGCCTTTTATTCCAGCACCAGATGAGTGAGGAGAAGGCAGCAGAATGGTAAAATAATATTGAAAAAAAATACCAAAAATTATAGAAATAAAGCAAATATCAAATATTTGATGACGTGGGGCATACCTCAGAAGTTGCCAACTAGGATTATCAGAAAGATGGAGTAGTTGCACCAATCTAAATATTCTTTGGTGAACTAGAAACCTATTCTATTTTTTCTTTTCTTTTCTTTTTTACGTGTTATTGTGGGAAGTGCTCTTCTAATGCCAAGTCTCGATTTTTTGTCATAATGAATTTAGAGCTTGGAAGTTTACGTAAACCTGAATCTAGATCAGATTAAACATTCTCAAAGAATATCACCGAACTGTTATGTTTACCACATGCATTGATCCACTAAGACCAATAAAGTTCAGTCAGATTGATGATTTAACATCTCGATTCCCTCTTATAAGCCTTGTGTAGTTGTAAAACCAATATATAATCCAGTCCCTTATTTTCATTTCCTTTGAATATTTTCTGTTCCGATGTAGATTTTAAGGTAAATAAAGCGTTTGAATAAGACCTCTCCATCTCTCTCTCTCTCTCTCTCTCTCTCTCTCTCTCTCTCTCTCTCTCTCTCTCTCTCTCCTCTCTCTCTCTCTCTCTCTCTCTCTCTCTCTCTCTCTCTCATGGAAATCAGACACACTGCTGGTGGACTGCAACCCATATCCGTATTTGGTCATGCCGTGACTTTCGTGATTTCACTGTCCTTTGGTCATTCGATAATTCCATTTTCCGTTTTTACAATATGCATATGATATGATGAGTTCGGTTTAACTGTTGATGAATACACCTTTTCCGTAGTCCTGCTAGTGATAGGAAGGAAAAGGTAGAAACAGAGCTCGAGATCTATGTAATGAACATTATAATAAACGAATCAAATGCTTTATATATAGTATATTCATTCTCCATAACAACTGACAATGTATGTGTATGCGTGCGTGGACACACACACACACACACACACACACACACACACACACACACACACACACACACACACACACACACACACACACATATATATATATACATAAATACATATCTATATATAAATATATATTAATATTATATATATATATATATGTGTGTGTGTGTGTGTGTGTGTGTGTGTGTGTGTGTGTGTGTGTGTGTGTGTGTGTGTGTGTGTGTGTGTGTGTGTGTGTAAATATATATATATTTATATATATTCACATACATACATATACGCATAAATAGATAGATAGATTGATAGATATAGATATGTGTGTGTGTGTATATATATATATACATATATATATATATATATATATATATATATATATATATATATATATATATATATATATATATATATATATATATATATATATATATATATATATATATATATATATATATATATATATATACATATATATATATATATATATATATTTAGTAATAATTATGGTTAGTATTCTGTATTATTGTTACCAATGTATTAATTAACATCCCTAGTTTCGAGATCAGTGTGTAAAATTCCCATATTCAAGGTTTATATATAGTATTTGCCGAGTTTGATCTTGCCGGTTTTGCCTTGATGACGTCAGGGGCTTTGATCGTAATTTCGTCCCATTTTAGCTCAAGTTTTCTCCATTAAATGTCTCGTCATTACAAACGTTTCATTATAATATGTTTCAATTGCAATAATGTATTTTATTCAATAATGTGTTATTTTGATTTGAATGATTTTTATGAATTTCTTGACTTACGTTTTTTGTCATAGTTTACTCTATGTCTTAACCTTATAACCTAGTAATTTCCCAGAATACCAATGTTTCCCTAGAATGTGTTTCAGTCATAATAATCTATTGCAATTCAGTAATGTGTTGTATCAATATTGATGGTATTTACTTATCTTGAATGGTATGGTTTGTCATATTTACATGATGGCTTTTATAGTCTAGAAATATTTTCAATACTAAATCACTTTTCCAATTCATTTAGAGTATAGTGCTCTTGCCATGTTTAATATTGTTGACTGATTTCAAGGTCAAACATGAACTGTTCAACCTGTTGTATCAATCTATATAATAACTTTTCATAAACCCTTCATTTTATTATCTCGATATGTAATGTAAAGTCTTGATACTAGTAATTCGTATCCCCTTTTTTCATGTTTTATAAATACTATTAGTGATATGATTTATCTTAACTGTTTTGTAAATATGTTTTGTAAACTGAAGGATAATGTTCCGTATATCCTTTACAGTTATTTCTTGTCATCACTGAAGATGAGTGTTGAACACTCGAAACGTATGATTTTGATGTTGGAAGAACTGTTTTTGTTCAAAGAAGATACCAGTTTAGTTGGATTAAAGAAGAAAGAAATGCTTGTTTTTCTATTAACACTGGTCGTGAAGTTTATTGCATACACACACACACACACATACACACACACACACACACACTATATATATATATATATGTGTGTGTGTGTGTGTGTGTGTGTATGTGTATGTATAATTATCTACATATATTATATATATAATATATATAATATATATATATACATATATATATATATATATATTATATATATGTATATATATATATATATAATATATATATATATATATATATATATATATATATATATATATATATATATATATATATATATATATATATATATATATATATATATATATTTTATTATGAACTAAGTGTAACGACGCTGCTATACGATAAAGCCAACTATAAATCCTTTGTTTCATAACTAATAATGTAAAATGTGTTGCTTTATTGTCTGATAATTGTATGCACATGTGCCACATCTGAAATATTCAAAACTGCAGCAAATATTCAGAAAATGCAGAAAATGCCTATCACACAGGAGATGCAAATGATTACAGAGCGTATCAGTGAAAGGGTTAGCGCAAATCCTGGGCTTGTGATAGGGTAGCGGGCAATGACCCAGGATCATATACGGGTATGACATGTACCCAGAGCGGAGAAGTATTACAAAAAGTCCTTGTGACTCAGCCTATCATTTAAAATATGACAAAAGAAGAAATAAAAGTTACAGAAAAAAATAAAACTACTTAAGGCTTAAAATGTATAACATAAATTCACACATAGTAAAATTACGTTACTTTACTTAAAATACCAAGGTAAGAAAAAGAAATACGACACTAAAAGGAAACTGAAACTTAAAAACGAAACCAGAAAAGGAAAAAAGTACGTTTAAGAACAACAGAAAACAAAAAAACGAAAACATAAAAAAAATGCCCTGGCAAGTAACGGGAAGTTTCCTCAGTTCACCCTTGGTTCTGCTGACCTCTCCGGCTGACACAAACACAGGTTCACATAGATCTCTCTTTATTGCCATGGCGGTTCCGTATATATAGCGACGTCTTGCTGACATCACTGCCATCATTTTCACTAATTTTATAAATATACATAATTAGAATATGGAAAACTGACGGTACATAGTTGACAGTTTAAGACAAATAATCAAAAAACATTGAAAAATAATCTAAAAAAGCTAAAGACGATTTCAATGATGTAAAACATGAATAAAATCATTTAAAGGATAAAATCATATCACTAAGATGCAAATACATGTAATAACAAGACAAGTTTATAAAATGAAAATGACAAACACCGTCATGCTCATTTAGAGAGAGAGAGAGAGAGAGAGAGAGAGAGAGAGAGAGAGAGAGAGAGTTATAATTTTCATGTGAAACTGCTGCTCTACAAGACTGTTTAAAAATCCTGGAAAAGGCAAGGAAGACTGCACTAAGTAGCTTATCAAAACTACACATATATTAATAATAAAAAATAACTTATTTCCTACTTCTTAATGTTAATAATAATGTTAATAATGCTAAAGGTAATACCAGTAATTTAGTCCCTGTGGGTTTTTAGCAGAGCCAATGACCTTCGTTGTTCATGTTCATATAAGTATCTCATCTCATCAGGTCAGTCTTCTGCAACAGCATCCGCAACAGGCCTTAGCTTTGCCTGACGGAGAGGCTGGTGCTGGCTCTGAAACTGTTGTTGATGTTGGACCTAAAGCCGATGGTTCAGGTGTAGAAATTAATGTTAATGCAACACCCTTTCTTCCAGATTTCTCTTGGTGCTCCAGTTGCAAGATTTTCTTTTCTTACAGCCTAAAGAGATATTGCAATCGAGTTTTATCTGTGAAACCTTTTTAGTTTTGTTAACAGGGACTATCTTTAGGTTTTGGGACAGTCAATGACCATATGTGTGGATGACAAAAAGTCAGAATCCATTTAGATTCTTTGAAAATCAACTGAGTAAATAAATGTGATGTGCCTGCATAATATTTCCCATGAATATTATACACTAATAAACTATACATAATCACTTAATAAGCTGTACTTCTTATATAAATGTAGGTGACCACAATTCACGATACCGCATAATCACACTGCCAACGTGAGGTTTCCACAAACATTGTGTGTGTTTGTGTTTAGGGCTTCAATTCTCCTTCATGATGCTGCAGCGCGTTTACTCTGTATCATAATAATCTGCTGCCTCTTACTCGCTTGTCTGGAGCTGGAATAAAAGGCCATTTTGTAAAACGTTACTAATTGGCACTGACATGGAGCATTTATTTGGCATACATGTAAATGCCCTCACATACAAGTATAATGAGTTGCAAATAATGATCTGTGTATCGCAGTGTTAAGAATTATGTGTTATATAAGAGCATTATAACTAGACAGGGGAGACTCAACTCTAAAGTGATATTTGATGTTATATAGTGAACAGAAAATGCTTACAGATAGTGACATAGCCATGGCCAGTTGCAGTTCTTCTTCCTCCTCCAACCAGAAGCATTTTCCTCTCTCCTTCAGCCTCCTCCTTCTCAAGGCGGAGCTTTTTCCCATCAAGACCTTCAAGTTCCTCATGGCAGTAAGCTTCCTCCTTCCCCGGACGCCCCTCTGCCTCCTCCTGCCAGCCGCCCTCCGCTCCGGGGACGTCGCCGGCCCCAGCGGGCTCTCGCGCGAGTAAGGCGGCGACCTGACGCCTGTACTCCTTGTTCTCGGCCTCCTGTGCGGACATGTGGAGGGCGAGGGAGAGCAGGTCGTCGTCGTCCATGCGGAGACCCTTCTTGAGGTCGTCTTCGTCTTCGTCGTCCCTGATCTCCTGGGAAGGACCTCTTTCCATTAGCCAAGGTTAATTTCACATGCACTAACCAACCCACGCACATGAGCACACACACGAACACACATACACACACGCGCACGCACACACACATACATACGCACACACGCACAAACACACATATACATACACGCACAAATCATACATTAAAAAAAAGAAGAAAATCACGTACCGCTTCGAGCAGGTCGAGCAGCGCGAAGTTAGGCTTCAGCGTCCAGAACTGGTCGCGGTCCTGCCGGCAAGAAGGGCACTGGAACACACTCTTGCGGTTCTCCGTCCCTTGAAGGAAAGATTTTCATTGCCTTTCCATTTACTCATTAAGCCTTCTCTAAATGTATCTATTCATTTCACTTATTTATCTACATTTTTCTAATTTATTATTTCTAAGACATTCTTATCTATTCTATCTACGTATGTATCTATTTATTCATCTACTTATTCATTTATTCATTCATTTAAACGTTATTTCACATACAAACACACATATATGTATATATTTTACCCTGTCACCCGTTGTATCTTCTCTTACAGCAACATATTAATTATTGCAGAAATAAAACAAACAAAAAAACGAGGCACCAAGACACTGAAAACAAAGACACAACGCAACGCCAAACAAAAAATAATAATAAATAAATAAATAAATAAAAAATAAAACAAAGAAGCACAAACCAGGAAAGAAACCAGACATTAAGCCAAACACAGATTTCACAGAAAGACAAACAACAGAAACCTTACTAAGGCATTCCTCGCAGAAGGTGTGGCCGCAGCTGGAGAAGATAAGCGGACGACGATCGTGCGCGTTGTAGGTCGACCTGCAGACTGCACAGGTTAGCCCTGAGGGAGCCTGCAAAACACGGTGTCCTGTATATTAGCCACAGTTTCTGACTGGTCTCATTTCGCTCTGTTAATTAACTGTTTCTCTTTCTATACTTTACATACTTCCATATTCATAATACACACACACGCACACATACACACTCATATATATATATATATATATATATATATATATATATATATATATATATATATATATATATATATGAGCTACTGGACAGAAAGTGGTTGTGACCGATATAATTATCATTATCCTTTCGACGACCTGATAACGTGCTGCGCAATAAGTTATGGCCCTGCAATACATCCCCACGAGCGGCTGGACCATCGATTATTATCAAGGGGGCGGGGGGGGGGAGGTGCCCAAGAACGTGGCGTCACCAAGCAAACGTCGCAACTGAACCGGCTGGGATAATGTGTATAATAATCTATAGCGCTGCCAGTCTGGAAACATGACGCGGTTCGCCTATTAACGCGGTAGACTGGCTGGGCGCCACAGGCAGGTCAATCTGTCAGGGGGAACTGCAGCCGAAAGGAGTCTCCGCAAGACGAGGCCTCTGGGGGTGATCTTCGTGCGTTCCCAAAAGGTGGGAAGCTACGGACGTGCCCGACCTCGGCTCATCCTCAATGCGACCGCGCCGTATTAAGGATGAGCCCAAAGGGGCGAGGCCCTTGAGGCGGAGTCGACGATCGTTGATGGCCCTTGCCTCTGTCGGGTGGAGCTCGCATGCAGTTATCAGAGCGCCTTAAGTCGCCTCATATTTCGTCTGATTTTGTGCGTTTCAGGCGAGGGTCTTTTAATACATGCCGTGAATTTCAGATCTCCATTAAAAAAACATTCATCTTAGCTAAAGACTAGAGAGTGGTTGACAGCGGAAGCACACACGAGAAGGCTAATTCTCAGCCATTACTACATAATGGAGGGATTTATAGTGACGTGACTTTAGTTGTCATGAGCTTGTGAAAAGCATTTCCCTATATGGCTCGATGCAGGACAAGATCGAAATGGTCTTTAAGGTCTTTTATAGGATTATTATGCAGTAATGAAGGCAAGCAGGTGGAAGGCGGTCGATTTGTAGCAACAGTTTTGATGTTTCGCGGGACATTATCTTATCTACGCCATCGAATGAACTGGTAAAGGTTTGTCAAACTATAATTTTCATGGCATTAATCAGTTCTAATGGCTTTCGGTTTTCTATCACAAACATTTTTTTATGTCAGTTTTTTTTATTATTATTAAATAGCTATTTGAAGTTAGAACTTTTTATAAGCTAAAAAGGAAAAGAAACACATGGGTATGTGCCGTCGAGGGCTCAGGACAGTTACTGTTGTCGAACTGGTTTCATTCTGTTCTGAAGCACTGAAAAACGTATTTTTGTTGTATTTCTTCCTATTATGAGAAAAAAATAAGCAAAAGTTAAAACGATAGAATAAGTGAATTCTTCAAATTTTATTTTCGATCAGCTAATGCCCCCAAAAAGATTAAACGAGATATTTCCATATCGTTCACAGATTTCTCCCATTCGCCATTTTTTTATTTATTTCCAAAGAAAAAAAAATACGTACAACGATACTATTGCTACCTTTTAAACCTACAAAGATGCAAACCATATGGAAGTTGCTATAAATGTTTCTAAATGAACATTACCTGGTTTTCAGAGCTGTTCTCATTATGCTGATCTGATGAATAAACATTTCCCTAGAAAAAAAAAGTTCCTATGTATTGTACATGCAACATGTGCCTGCTTGATTCTTTAATTGTATTTGGGGTATACCTATAACCAACACAAAGAAAAGGACAAGAGGACAGAATTAGACGAACAAAACAAACACATAAAACGCCGCCTTGCCTCGTGCACACGCGCGCCTGAGTCCTGGCGGAGGCCTCCTTGACCCAAGACGTCGCGAATGCTCTCTTGCAGGTCTCGCGAAGTCCCTGACGGCAGGCTATCTAGCGCTGTCAGCAGTCTTATCAGCAGCTCGAGGGTTTTGTTCAATTTTCTTGGCTCTGCAAAACAACGAAGGTAGATTTAGCGACTGGAGATGAATTCGCAGCTATTATTTAAAGAAAAATTGAAAGGAAAATGGTCTGCAGCACAAGGTAGTGAAGGAGGAAGGGGAAGAGGAGGAACGGAGGAGGAGGAGGAGGAGGATGTGGAGGAGGAAAAAGTGGGAGAGGAGGAGCTGGAAAATCAGAAAACGAAGAAAACAAAAAAAGGAGGAGGCGAGAGAACAAAATACAAATATACGTAAAAGAAAACAGGGAAAAGTATATTCCTTTTACCTATGTCCTGCGTAAACTTCTTTTTGACAATAATTAATATAAATCATTATTGTCTCACCTCAACAAGGCATTGATGGTCTCTGAAGTCCGCTCTTGTTCCTTCCGAAGGGCGCACATGTCCTGTTAAGTGAAGTACATTCTGTTATATAAACTCAATCGCACAATTACTGACATGTATATTCATGTATATGTATGTGTGTGTGTGTGTGTGATATGTATTACATGCCCTCTCTTTCTCTCTCCTCATCTCTCTCGTTCTCTTTCCCCCTCTCCATTCCCCTTTCTCTCTCTCTCTCTCTCTCTCTCTTAACTCTCCCTCTTTTCTACTATCTCTCTCATTCTCATTCTCTTTCTCATTCACTCATTCACTCACTCAATGACTCCCTCCCCTTCTCCCTCCTTTCTTCCCAGCTTCTCCCTCTCTCTTTCTTTCATCCTTCTCTTCTCACCCTAGCTCGTTATTCCTTCCCTTCTTCCCTTTATTCCTCCCCTTCCATTTAACCTCCCTTCCTCCCTCCTCCCTCCCTCCTCGCTCTATCTCTTCTCTCCTTGCTCTCCCTTCCGCCTTTCCTTCCTCCGTCCCATCTCTCCTTCTTCCCTCCCTCCTTTACTCTCTACTACCCTTTCTCCCTCCCTCCTTACTCCTTCCGTCCATCCATTCTCGTTCCCCTTCCCTTCCTTCCTCTATTTCTTTCCTTCCTCTCCCTCTCCCTTCCCTCCCCCTATCTTTCCTTACCCTTTCTTCCTCGCTTTACCTCCCTCCCTTCATTCTTTTGCCTCTTCCTTTCCTTTCCCTCGCCTTTTTCCCTTCCTCTCTCCCTCCCCCCTACCCTTCCCTTCCCTTCCCTCCCTCCATCCACCCTTCCCTCTCTCCATCCATCCATTTCTTTCCCTTTCCGTCCTTCCTCCATTTCTCTTCCTTCTCATACCTTTCCCTTCTTCCTCCATTTTCTCTCCTTCTCATACCTTTCCCTTCTTCCTCCTTCCCTCCCTTCCCCTCCTCCTCCAATCCCCTTTCCCCCTCCTTCCCTCTATCCAATCATCCATCCCTCTCTTTCCCTTCCCTTCTGCCCTCCCTCTCCCTTTCCATCTCTTTTCCTTTTTCTCCACTCTTCCCTCCCTGCATCTCCTCCCCGTCCTTTCCTCCCTCTCTTCTCTCCCCCTATTCGTGCTTTCTCTTCCTTCCTTACTTACTCCATTTTCCTCCCTCTCTCCCCCTTCCCTTCCCTTCCCTCCTTCTCCTTCATCCATTTTTCTCTTTCCACTAACCTGTGCAAGTTTCTCGTGTTCCTCTTCCATCTCCTTTCCGCCTTTCTCCTTGAAGGCTCTGATGATATTGGGCGTTTCTTGAATCACAGTTATGAGAACTTCTTTCACAGCATTCACGATCACGCAAGGTATTATGGACATCTAAAATAAAAATGAAATAAAGATATAAGGTAATAAGGTAAATAAGTCAATAAACGATTATATTCAACGTATTATAATTTTTTTCTATTTACTTTTCTTTTTAAATTTACTATTACTTTGTAGAGCGAAAGAAGCGTTTCAGAATTAGAGACATGGAGGAAATAGGAAATAGATAATGATTACACACATACACACACACACACACACACACACACACACACACACACACACACACACACACACACACACACACACACACACACACACACACACACACACACACACACACACACACACACACACACACATATATATATATATATATATATATATATAGAGAGAGAGAGAGAGAGAGAGAGAGAGAGAGAGAGAGAGAGAGAGAGAGAGAGAGAGAGAGAGAGAGAGAGAGAGAGAGAGAGAGAGAGAGCGAGAGACTCGCTGTCCGATGTCTAATTAGCGTTCGAAACTTTCCTTCAACAAGTTGTACAAGAGTTTCGACCGTTCGGAACCCTACTTTGTCGTCCTGGACCTCTTGTTCCTCTCGTCACAACAGCGTTTCTATATAAACATTAAAAGTTGCGGGTAACCAGAAATTAATGGTAATCGTTGTTATCAAAAGTTATTTTAGTGTTTTAGTGTTGGAGAGAGGCTCTGGGATCACAGTGACTATAAACCTATGCAGTGTAGAAAATAAAGACTGGTACGATAATGCATTGTGGGTAATGACGGCCCCGGAGAGTTCCGGCCGCGGCCTCTTCGTCCTGCTCGTTCTGACAGGTTGTCCGGACGAGCAAGGCAAGGTGTTCTGAACGCAGCAGTGTAGCGTGTAATATATGAAGTGGGAGGCGATGTCCCACTCCCTCCACTATTATTACTTGTAGTTTGGTAGAGCGTGGTCGAGCGGTAAGGCAGTAGTAACTAAGGTGCTGACGTACTGGAGTACTCTGAAGATGTTGGTGCAGTTAAACTTGTCGCAGTTTTCTTGTCTTTATTCTGGGTAACTGGTACAGAGGGCAAGGCAGGTGCCCAGGGAGGAGCGCGTCCTGCCAAGCCCACGAGGGCGACCGGTCTAAGAGTATGGCACAGGAATTGCCATGGACGAAGTTCGTTTTTAAACAATATACAATGGAAAAACATGAAAGAATATGGATGAACATAAATTCAGAAACATTGGTTCACATGACCGTTTCGTGGAGAGGAACAAGGGTATATGGTTGACATGATATCGGTATGTTTTAACAACCTTACATCTGGTGGTTAGGGGACAGAATTACTGAGTGTTCATGAAACATGAAACACTTGAATATCAATAGTAAAATCAGTTACATACATAGTGATTTAGATCAAGCATTTTATAAGAAACATTTCAGTATAAAACAGGACATATTTATACTTGAAGACAACAGAATAAAAACATTGAAAATGTATGATAGTAATAAGGGTCAGATTAGCGTGTTCTACGGTTACTTTGTCAATGTCGGGCACAGGGCAGGTTGAAGTACTTGTGATATAAGAACACATGGCTTTCGTGGTCTTCGAGGGGTGAGCAGCGAGGGAGCAGGTCACTAGAATCGGGCGGGTAATCCCACAGCACTAAAAGCAAATCTGATATCAGAACAAAAATACATCGAGAAGTGCCGTCATTCCTCTGGTGCTGACTATTACGAATTATCAATAATAAATAGAGCGAACAGTAATTTGTGTACTGCAGGTCGTGTCCTCGGTAATTTTCACAGCAGTTTACGTTAAAAAATCCTTGGCAAGTTTGACCATGACGTTACTCCCTTTGAGAATAGTGACTCTGAGGTGTCGGGCGTACGATGACTTAAAAGAAGGAAGTAAAGATGGAAGGAAGAAAGGGAAGAGGGAGAGAGAGAGTGTGTGGGTGAGGACATGAGATAGATAGTTGCATATTTGCTTTAAAATAATGTTTTATTTACTTTATGTTATGAAACAACTCTCGTATCCCCTCATATTTTGCAAGCGAACGTAACCCCCATGTAAACACTAATTTTGTATACTCCTCAAGAATCGATCTGTGCTGCTAAACATTCCTCCGTATTTTATTCACGTTTTCCCCTCGAATGAAACGGATAGTGCGAGGGGGAAGACAGAGAGAAGATAAAAACATGACAATTCTGATGGTGTTGGTGATGGTGATGGCGATGGAGCTACTGCTGGCGGCGGCGGTGGTTGTAATGATATAATGATGATGATACAGATGGTTATGATAATTATAATGATATTGGTAGGAAAAACGATGATGACTGATAATGATGATGATGATGACGATGGTTATGATAATTATGATACTGATAGGAAAAACGATGATGACTGATGATAATGAGAATGATAATAGGACAATGACTGATTATAATGATAACGATGATGACGATAGAGAGGAAATGTAAACAGAGGAGAATGCCGATAAAAATAGAGAGCAATACAAAAGCACAAGAGAAAGAGAGTGCGTGAGAGAGAGAGAGAGACGGGGGGAGGGGAGTGAAAACGACGTTGTGTGTTACCGACGGCGACGGTGTTACTACATGGCAATAATGAGAGGAAGTGTAAACGGAAAAGAATGCCGATCAAGGTTTAAAAAAAAAAAAAAAAAAAAAAAAAAAAAACAGTATGAACATTATGTCACTAGGTTTTATAAGCCATTAGTTGATTTCCTTGTCTTAATGTGTTCAGTCTTGTCCCTTAAAGCAAGCACTGTTCTTGTACGCTACGAAACACAGACAACTCCTGTACTCACCATAGAGTGGATATCAAATGTGGATATGAAATGCCCACGAAACCTTCTTTGCGGGATCACCACAACTCGAATGAACAGCTGCCGGGTGCACAGTCAGCGTGTTTGCTGTACGATACGTTCGGCTCTGGCTAAAGAATGTCGCGAAACGTTCTGAAGCCAGACATGCCGCCTAAACACGGGAGGCGACTGAGAGTATTTTCTCAGAATCGTCCGTATGTCCCTATTCCTTGTCTATAACTTTATTTTTTCCTTAATTGTTATGTTTTAATATTCTTATTTTATTTAGATATTATTATTATATTTATTATTATTATTATTATTATTATTTTACTGTATAGGTTAGGCTTTTATAGTTTTATTTTTTTTTATTTTTTCTTCTACTTTTCTTTTTCTCTTTCTTTTTTCCATACAATTCGGAGTGCGATACAAGCGTGAAACAAATTTATTTTTTTCTTTAGTTTAACATCCGAACAGAAATCGCACTTGTCGCAGCTCGCATTCCGTACACTGTATTCCGCCTCTCAAACTTGTGCTTTTATGAGGAATGTGATTTTTTTTTCCGAATTTACCGCAGGTTTCTCAACAGTCGCCGATTCGTAGGCAAGCAATCACTCGCTCGTCATACAGATACAGTACGTGTTCATATTCGTATACATATGTATATACATACGCAGATACATATACATGTGCATACATGTACATATGCATATGCATATACACACATGCACACATATCTATAAATGTATATATGTATGTATCTATATATATACATAAATACTTATATGTGTGTGTATATGTATATATATGTTCACACATACATATATGAATACGTATGTGTTTGCATATGTATATATATACATAAATACACATATATGTATACATATATATACATATATGTATGTATGTTTATATATGTGTAAGGAAGCCTTTGAAACGCAATAGATTTGTCAAAAAAACAAACGCGTTTTTGTTTATCGGAATTTTTTGCCTTTGTTTTCTCTGTCTTTGCGTATATTGTTTGTTTGTTTGTTTTGTCTTATTTTGTGTTTTAGTTTTAGCCTGCCTGAGAGTCGTTCTTTTTGTTTCTTTTTGTATATACTTTTGTTTTTATTGCGTCTTTTTGCCCGGTTCTTATTGGTTATATTGAAAAAAAAAATCCTTTTTCTTATTACCCTATTTATCACAAGATAAATTGCCTGCTGACTCATCCTAAGTGAAGGTACATCTTTTCAAATGTATTTATATACATCTGAATGTTTTGTTTTCTTGTATTTGTATTTTTTCTCTTAATCTATATTTCGACATCCCACTTCATATTTTTGTATTGTAATCTGATTTAGTTTTATATTATTTTACATGACTGATGAATTGTAAT
>NW_020869222.1:652402-663389 GCF_003789085.1 Penaeus vannamei
AATGACGGGGCACTGCCTCTTCGCATAATAAGTTACATTATGGCTGCGTACGTGCATGTTGAGTAATTTAGACAAATGAGTACAACCGGATAGTAGAGGGATTCCTGGAATGAGGGTATGTATTGAAAGTTACGTATAATACGATAATACACGATTATATTTCACCCGGGTATTCTAATTTTTTTCTAATCTCATACTCTCTTCTTTTTAATTTACCTACTTAAGCTCAAATGTGCTTTGTAGCAGCGAAAAGAGACCGTTTCCAGGACGGGAAAAATTTCGGACCAGAATTCCTATATCTTAGGCTTATGGAGGATAAGGAATGATATGATTCCTAAGGATAATCCTTACTCCACACCATTTTACGCAACACTACGTCAAATACCGGAGTAGTAACTGTCGAGGTACGAGCAAGACAAAAGACATCGAAGGGTCGCGCCACATGGTGTCGGAAAGCCTCAATTCTGAGCAACACCACCACACACAGCCCACCCCACCACATCACTACCACCACACATCACGCCCAGCACACCACCGGCCCAACATACACAACATTGAACACACACACACACATGTAAATCACAACACACACATGAGGAGATACCGCACACACACACCACACACACACACACACACACATACTCATATATATATATATATATATATATATATATATAGAGAGAGAGAGAGAGAGAGAGAGAGAGAGAGAGAGAGAGAGAGAGAGAGAGAGAGAGAGAGAGAGAGTGAGAGAGAGTGAGAGAGAGAGAGAGAGAGAGAGAGAGAGAGAGCGAGAGACTCGCTGTCCGATGTCTAATTAGCGTTCGAAACTTTCCTTCCAACAAGTTGTACAAGAGTTTCGACCGTTCGGAACCCTACTTTGTCGTCCTGGACCTCTTGTTCCTCTCGTCACAACAGCGTTTCTATATAAACATTAAAAGTTGCGGGTAACCAGAAATTAATGGTAATCGTTGTTAAAAGTTATTTTAGTTTTAGTGTTGGAGAGAGGCTCTGGATCACAGTGACTATAAACCTATGCAGTGTAGAAAAATAAAGGTACTTGATTGTGGGTAATGACGGCCCGGAGAGTTCCGGCCGCGGGCTCTTCGTCCTGCTCGTTCTGACAGGTTGTCCGGACGAGCAAGGCAAGGTGTTCTGAACGCAGCAGTGTAGCGGTGTAATATATGAAGTGGGAGGCGATGTCCCACTCCCTCCACTATTATTACTTGTAGTTTGGTAGAGCGTGGTCGAGCGGTAAGGCAGTAGTAACTAAGGTGCTGACGTACTGGAGTACTCTGAAGATGTTGGTGCAGTTAAACTTGTCGCAGTTTTCTTGTCTTTATTCTGGGTAACTGGTACAGAGGGCAAGGCAGGTGCCCAGGGAGGAGCGCGTCCTGCCAAGCCCACGAGGGCGACCGGTCTAAGAGTATGGCACAGGAATTGCCATGGACGAAGTTCGTTTTTAAACAATATACAATGGAAAAAACATGAAAGAATATGGATGAACATAAATTCAGAAACATTGGTTCACATGACCGTTTCGTGGAGAGGAACAAGGGTATATGGTTGACATGATATCGGTATGTTTTAACAACCTTACATCTGGTGGTTAGGGGACAGAATTACTGAGTTCATGAAACATGAAACACTTGAATATCAATAGTAAAATCAGTTACATACATAGTGATTTAGATCAAGCATTTTATAAGAAGATTTTCAGTATAAACAGGACATATTTATACTTGAAGACAACAGAAAAAAACATTGAAAATGTATGATAGTAATAAGGGTCAGATTAGCGTGTTCTACGGTTACTTTGTCAATGTCGGGCACAGGGCAGGTTGAAGTACTTGTGATATAAGAACACATGGCTTTCGTGGTCTTCGAGGGGTGAGCAGCGAGGGGAGCAGGTCACTAGAATCGGGCGGGTAATCCCACAGCACTAAAAGCAAATCTGATATCAGAACAAATATACATCGAGAAGTGCCGTCATTCCTCTGGTGCTGACTATTACGAATTATCAATAATAAATAGAGCGAACAGTAATTTGTGTACTGCAGGTCGTGTCCTCGGTAATTTTCACAGCAGTTTACGTTAAAAAATCCTTGGCAAGTTTGACCATGACGTTACTCCCTTTGAGAATAGTGACTCTGAGGTGTCGGGCGTACGATGACTTAAAAGAAGGAAGTAAAGATGGAAGGAAGAAAGGGAAGAGGGAGAGAGAGTGTGTGGGTGAGGACATGAGATAGATAGTTGCATATTTGCTTTAAAATAATGTTTTATTTACTTTATGTTATGAAACAACTCTCGTATCCCCTCATATTTTGCAAGCGAACGTAACCCCCATGTAAACACTAATTTTGTATACTCCTCAAGAATCGATCTGTGCTGCTAAACATTCCGTATTTTATTCACGTTTTCCCCTCGAATGAAACGGTAGTGCGAGGGGAGAAGAGAGAAGATAAAAACATGACAATTCTGATGGTGTTGGTGATGTGATGGCGATGGAGCTACTGCTGGCGGCGGCGGTGGTTGTATGATATAATGATGATGATGATACAGATGGTTATGATAATTATAATGATATTGGTAGGAAAAACGATGATGACTGATAATGATGATGATGATGACGATGGTTATGATAATTATGATACTGATAGGAAAAACGATGATGACTGATGATAATGAGAATGATAATAGGAACAATGACTGATTATAATGATAACGATGATGACGATAGAGAGGAAATGTAAACAGAGGAGAATGCCGATAAAATAGAGAGAATACAAAAGCACAAGAGAAAGAGAGTGCGTGAGAGAGAGAGAGAGACGGGGGGAGGGGAGTGAAAACGACGTTGTGTGTGTTACCGACGGCGACGGTGTTTACTACATGGCAATAATGAGAGGAAGTGTAAACGGAAAAGAATGCCGATCAAGGTTTAAAAAAAAAAAAAAAAAAAAAAACAGTATGAACATTATGTCACTAGGTTTTTATAAGCCATTAGTTGATTTCCTTGTCTTAATGTGTTCAGTCTTGTCCCTTAAAGCAAGCACTGTTCTTGTACGCTACGAAACACAGACAACTCCTGTACTCACCATAGAGTGGATATCAAATGTGGAATGAAATGCCCACGAAACCTTCTTTGCGGGATCACCACAACTCGAATGAACAGCTGCCGGGGTGCACAGTCAGCGTGTTTGCTGTACGATACGTTCGGCTCTGCTAAAGAATGTCGCGAAACGTTCTGAAGCCAGACATGCCGCCTAAACACGGGAGGCGACTGAGAGTATTTTCTCAGAATCGTCCGTATGTCCCTATTCCTTGTCTATAACTTTATTTTTTCCTTAATTGTTATGTTTAATATTTATTTATTTTTTATTATTTATTTTATTATTATTATTATTATTATTATTTTACTGTATAGGTTAGGCTTTTATAGTTTTATTTTTGTTTTTTTTTTTTTTCTTCTATTCTTTTTTTTTTTTTCTTTCTTTTTTCCATACATTCGGAGTGCGATACAAGCGTGAAACAAATTTATTTTTTTCTTTAGTTTAACATCCGAACAGAAATCGCACTTGTCGCAGCTCGCATTCCGTACACTGTATTCCGCCTCTCAAACTTGTGCTTTTATGAGGAATGTGATTTTTTTTTCCGAATTTACCGCAGGGTTTCTCAACAGATCGCCGATTCGTAGGCAAGCAATCACTCGCTCGTCATACAGATACAGTACGTGTTCATATTCGTATACATATGTATATACATACGCAGATACATATACATGTGCATACATGTACATATGCATATGCATATACACACATGCACACATATCTATAAATGTATATATGTATGTATCTATATATATACATAAATACTTATATGTGTGTGTATATGTATATATGTTCACACATACATATATGAATACGTATGTGTTTGCATATGTATATATATACATAAATACACATATATGTATACATATATATACATATATGTATGTATGTTTATATATGTGTAAGGAAGCCTTTGAAACGCAATAGATTTGTCAAAAAAACAAACGCGTTTTTGTTTATCGGAATTTTTTGCCTTTGTTTTCTCTGTCTTTGCGTATATTGTTTGTTTGTTTGTTTTGTCTTATTTTGTGTTTTAGTTTTAGCCTGCCTGAGAGTCGTTCTTTTTGTTTCTTTTTGTATATACTTTTGTTTTTATTGCGTCTTTTTGCCCGGTTCTTATTGGTTATATTGAAAAAAAAATCCTTTTTCTTATTACCCTATTTATCACAAGATAAATTGCCTGCTGACTCATCCTAGAGTGAAGGTACACTTTTCAAATGTATTTATATACATCTGAATGTTTTGTTTTCTTGTATTTGTATTTTTTCTCTTAATCTATATTTCGACATCCCACTTCATATTTTTGTATTGTAATCTGATTTAGTTTTATATTATTTTACATGACTGATGACGTCATAGTGTATACATATGACCTAGTTTCCCTCTAAATACAGTCTATATCAGTCAGTGCATGTATTATTTCCTTTTTATACCCGAGGACAATAATTGCCAGAGTCATAATAACAAAGAAAGTTAAGTATTGAGTTCCTGATAATTTTATTTTACTAGGAGCTGGACGTTATCTCTATTCTATTAAGGAAGTCATCAACAAGTGACAAAAGCTTTGAAGCCCTGCCACCAACAGATGATGCTTTTTCAGCATCATCTCTATTTCTCTCCCTCTCTCTATTTATGTCAGGGGTTTTGTGTTGCCCTGATTTGGTGGGTTATGGAGACAATTCTGGTTCTGCTGTTTATTGATAGAATGGTCAATGGGTGTCTTGTACAACATTCCGAACCCAAAACTACCACCAATTTGATCCAAAACATGATGCCTTGATCACTGGACCAACTTATTGAATGACCCATGATGGTGCAATTTTCGTGGGTGTTTGGCCTTTAATATGTTCACCCTTGGTCCTGCTGACCTCTCCGGCTGACACAAACACAGGTTCACATAGATCTCTCTTTATTGCCATGGCGGTTCCGTATATATAGCGACGTCTTGCTGACATCACTGCCATCATTTTCACTAATTTTATAAATATACATAATTAGAATATGGAAAACTGACGGTACATAGTTGACAGTTTAAGACAAATAATAAAAAACCATTGAAAAATAAAGCCTCTTATAAGTACTAACGTCATCGACATATCTAAAAGAATAAAAAGGAAGATTTCAATAATGTAAAACATGAATAAAATCATTTAAAGGATAAAATCATATCACTAAGATGCAAATACATGTAATAACAAGACAAGTTTATAAAATGAAAATGACAAACACCGTCATGCTCATTTAGAGAGAGAGAGAGAGAGAGAGAGAGAGAGAGAGAGAGAGAGAGAGAGAGAGAGAGAGAGAGAGAGAGAGAGAGAGAGAGAGAGAGAGAGAGAGAGAAAGAGTTATAATTTTCATGTGAAACTGCTGCTCTACAAGACTGTTTAAAAATCCTGGAAAAGGCAAGGAAGACTGCACTAAGTAGCTTATCAAAACTACACATATATTAATAATTAAAAAATATTCATTTCCTACTTCTTAATGTTAATAATAATGTTAATAATGCTAAAGGTAATACCAGTAATTTAGTCCCTGTGGGTTTTTAGCAGAGCCAATGACCTTCGTTGTTCATGTTCATATAAGTATCTCATCTCATCAGGTCAGTCTTCTGCAACAGCATCCGCAACAGGCCTTAGCTTTGCCTGACGGAGAGGCTGGTGCTGGCTCTGAAACTGCTGTTGATGTTGGACCTAAAGCCGATGGTTCAGGTGTAGAAATTAATGTTAATGCAACACCCTTTCTTCCAGATTTCTCTTGGTGCTCCAATTGCAAGATTTTTTTTTCTTACAGCCTAAAGAGATATTGCAATCGAGTTTTATCTGTGAAACCTTTTTAGTTTTGTTAACAGGGACTATCTTTAGGTTTTGGGACAGTCAATGACCACATGTATGGATGACAAAAAGTCAGAATCCATTTAGATTCTTTGAAAATCAACTGAGTAAATAATGTGATGTGCCTGCATAATATTTCCCATGAATATTATACAATAATAAACTATACATAATCTCTTAATAAGCTGTACTTCATATATAAATGTAGGTGACCACAATTCACGGATACCGCATAATCACACTGCCAACGTGAGGTTTCAAACATTGTGTGTGTTTGTGTTTAGGGCTTCAATTCTCCTTCATGATGCTGCAGCGCGTTTACTCTGTATCATAATAATCTGCTGCCTCTTACTCGCTTGTCTGGAGCTGGAATAAAAGGCCATTTTGTAAAACGTTACTAATTGGCACTGACATGGAGCATTTATTTGGCATACATGTAAATGCCCTCACATACAAGTATAATGAGTTGCAAATAATGATCTGTGTATCGCAGTGTCAAGAATTATGTGTTATATAAGAGCATTGTAACTAGACAGGGGAGACTCAACTCTAAAGTGATATTTGATGTTATATAGTGAACAGAAAATGCTTACAGATAGTGACATAGCCATGGCCAGTTGCAGTTCTTCTTCCTCCTCCAACCAGAAGCATGTTTTCCTCTCTCCTTCAGCCTCCTCCTTCTCAGGCGGAGCTTTTTCCCATCAAGACCTTCAAGTTCCTCATGGCAGTAAGCTTCCTCCTTCCCCGGACGCCCCTCTGCCTCCTCCTGCCAGCCGCCCCGCTCCGGGGACGTCGCCGGCCCAGCGGGCTCTCGCGCGAGTAAGGCGGCGACCTGACGCCTGTACTCCTTGTTCTCGGCCTCCTGTGCGGACATGTGGAGGGCGAGGGAGAGCAGGTCGTCGTCGTCCATGCGGAGACCCTTCTTGAGGTCGTCTTCGTCGTCTTCGTCGTCCCCTCCTGGACTCTCCTCTGGGAAGGACCTCTTTCCATTAGCCAAGGTTAATTTCACATGCACTAACCAACCACGCACATGAGCACACACACGAACACACATACACACACACGCACGCACACACACATACATGCACACACACGCACAAACACGCATATACATACACGCACAAATCATACATTAAAAAAACAGAAAATCACGTACCGCTTCGAGCAGGTCGAGCAGCGCGAAGTTAGGCTTCAGCGTCCGGAACTGG
This sequence comes from Penaeus vannamei, assembly GCF_003789085.1. Taxonomy (NCBI): domain Eukaryota; kingdom Metazoa; phylum Arthropoda; class Malacostraca; order Decapoda; family Penaeidae; genus Penaeus; species Penaeus vannamei. The sequence continues at coordinate 659,546 of NW_020869222.1, forward strand.
TCGCGGTCCTGCCGGCAAGAAAGGCACCGGAACACACTCTTGCGGTTCTCCGTCCCTTGAAGGAAAGATTTTCATTGCCTTTCTTTTTACTCATTAAGCCTTCTCTAAATCTATCTATTCATTTCACTTATTTATCTACTAATTTATTATTTCTAAGATATTCTTATCTATTCTATCTACGTATGTATTTATTCATCTACTTATTCATTTATTCATTCATTTAATCATTATTTTACATACAAACACACATATATGTATATATTTTACCCTGTCACCCATTGTATCTCCTCTTACAGCAACATATTAATTATTGCAGAAATAAAACAAACAAAAAAACGAGGCACCAAGACACTGAAAACAAAGACACAACGCAACGCCAAACAAAAAATAAATAAATAAATAAATAATTAAAAATAAAACAAAGAAGCACAAACCAGGAAAGAAACCAAACATTAAGCCAAACACAGATTTCACAGAAAGACAAACAACAGAAACCTTACTAAGGCATTCCTCGCAGAAGGTGTGGCCGCAGCTGGAGAAGATAAGCGGACGACGATCGTGCGCGTTGTAGGTCGACCTGCAGACTGCACAGGTTAGCCCTGAGGGAGCCTGCAAAACACGGTGTCCTGTATATTAGCCCACAGTTTCTGCCTGGCCCCATTTCGCTCTGTTTTAACTCTCGGGAGAGGTGCCCAAGAACGTGGCGTCACCAAGCAAACGTCGCAACTGAACCGGCTGGGACAATATGTGTGTATCTATAGCGCTGCCAGTCTCTAAACATGACGCGGTTCGCCTGTTTACGCGGTAGACTGGCTGGGCGCCACAGGCAGGTCAATCTGCCAGGGGGAACTGCAGCCGAAAGGAGTCTCCGCAAGACGGGGCCTCTGGGGTGATCTTCGTGCGTTCCCAAAAGGTGGGAAGCTACGGACGTGCCCGACCTCGGCTCATCCTCAATGCGACCGCGCCGTATTAAGGATGAGCCTAAGGGGCGAGGCCCTTGAGGCGGAGTCGACGATCGTTGATGGCCCTTGCCTCTGTCGGGTGGAGCTCGCATGCAGTTATCAGAGCGCCTTAAGTCGCCTCATATTTCGTCTGATTTTGTGCGTTTCAGGCGAGGGTCTTTTAATACATGCCGTAAACTTTATACTGGCAGTTCTCCATTAACGAAAGGACATTCATGTTGGTTCAAGACTAGAGAGTGGTTGACAGCGACAGTACATTCTCAGTCATTACAGTATAATGGAGGGACATACTGTCGTGACTTTCGATGTCATGAGCTTGTGAAAAGCATTTTCCCATATGGCTCGATGCAGGACAAGGTCAATGGTCTTAAAAGTCTCTTTTATAGGATTATTATGCCAATAAAGAAGGCGCTTCGGACTGAAGGTGAGGCAGGCAGGCGACAGGCGGTTGGATTAGTAACTAACACTTTTTTGCTGTTTCGCGGTAAGAAGTCCGGGACATTATCTTATCTACGCCATTGAATGAGCTGGTCGTGAAGGGTTGTAAAACTAACTGTCATGGCATTACTGAGTTCTAAGGATTTTAGTTTTCTACTGCTTTAATGTTGAATACTTTTTTTTATCAAATAGCAATTTGAAGTTTATAATTCTTCATTAGTACCTAAAAGGAAAAGAAACATAAGTATAGGCCGTCGATGGCTCAGGACAGTTACTGTAGTGGGATTGGTCTCATTCTCTTCAGAAAGCACTGAAAAAGACATTTTTGTTGTTTTCTTCCTTTTGTGAGAAAAATATGCCAAAGATAAAACGATAGAGTAAGTGTACTATTCAAATTCTGTTTTTCAAGCGGCGAATGCCTCCCAAAAAAGATTAAAGGAGATATTTGCATATCGTTACAGATTTATCTCCGCCATCTGCATTGACTTTTTTCCAATAAAAAAAAAAAACATTACGTACAACCATGCTATTGCTACTTTTATTTACCTACAAAGATGCAAACCATATGGAGGCTGCTGTAAATGTTTCTAAATGTACATTACATGGTCTTCAGAACTGTCCTAATAATGCTGATCTGATAAATAAAAAAATCCTCGAAAAAAGTTTCTATTAATGTGCATGTATTGTACATACATTACATGTGCCTGTTTGTTTCTTGAACTGTACTTGTTTTATTACATATAATGTATATCCATACCTATGAACCAACGCAAAAAAAAAGAAAAGAAAAAAAAGGAAGGAACTATAGGAACAAAGAGACACAGAAAACGCCTCCTCGCCTCGTTCACACGGACGCCAGAGTCCTGGTGGAGGCCTCCTTGACCCAAAACGTCGCGAATGCTCTCTTGCAGATCTGGCCAAGGCCTTGAAGACAGGCTGTTTAGCACTATCAGCAGTTCTGTCAGCAGCTGGAGTGTTTGGTTCAATTGTTCTTGGCTCTGCAAAACAACGAAGGTAGATTTAGTGATAAGAGAATGCATTCGCAGCTATTTCTTAAGGTGAAGTTTAAAGGAGAACTGTCTGCAGCTCATGCTAGTGAAGGAGGAACTGAAAGTAGAGGAACGAAGGCCGAGGAGGAGGAGGCAGAGGGAGAGGACGACGAAGACGAAGAGGATGATAAGGAAAAGGAAGAATAAGAAGAGGGAGAGGTAGAAGAGAAGGCGGAAAAAAGGACAAGAAATGAAGACGAAGAAGAAAATATAAAGGAGGAGAAGGAGGAGGCGATACAGAACAAAATATAAATATACGCAAAAAGAAAATGGGGAAAGGTGTGTTCCTTTTACATATGTCCTTAAGAACAACAGATTCATCATGCAAGTACATGAACTCTCTGTGAATATAACCTTTGACCATCATTGATAGGAATTATTATTGTCTCACCTCAACTAGGGCGTCAATGGTCTTTGACGCCCTCTCATGTTCCTTGCGAAGGGCACAGAGTTCCTGTTAAGTGAAGCACACTCTGTTAGATGTATAATACATTTACACAATTATAGATATGTATATTCGTGTGTATTCATATGTGCGTATATACGTATGTATGTGTATATATATACACATACACACACACATACATATCCCCTCCCTCTATATTCCCCTTTTTCTTGCCGTCTTTTCTCTCTCTTCCCCTCCCTTTCTCTTTCACCCCCTTTCTCTCTTGCACCCCCCTCTCTCTCTATCTATCTATTTCTTCCCCTCCTCCTCCCCCTCCTCTCTCTTCATATTCCTCTCTCTGTTCCGCTCCCTTAATCTTTCTTCCCCTCCTCTAATTTTACTTCCCCCTCTCTCTCTTTCTTCTCCTCTCATTCTCTCACCCCCCCCCCCTCTCTCTCTCTCTCTCTTCCCCCTCTCTCTCTTTCTCTCTCTCTCTCTCTTTCTTTCTCTCTCTTCCCCCTCTCTCTTTCTCCACCCCTCTATATCTCTCTTCCCTCCCTTCTCTTGTTCTCTTCCCCTTATCTCGCTCTCTTACCCCTTTCCCTCCCCCCCCCCTACTCTCTCTTACCCTCTTTCCCTCAATCCCTCTCTTTCCCTTCCCTTCTCCTCCCTTGCATCTTCCTTTCCTTTTATTCCACTGACCTGTGCAAGATTCTCGTGTTCCTGTTTCACCTTCCCGTTGCCAAGCTCCTTGAAGACTCTGATAATGTCGGGCACTTTCATTATCACAGTCAAGACAACTTCAGTGATTTGTAAGGCCACTGACATCTATAATAAAAATAATAAGGTAAATAATGAATGTAAAATAAATATATATATGACGTATTATGCCTTTTACCTCTTCTTTTTTTCGATGTCGACAATGTAGAGCGAAAGAAGCAAGGCAAAATTAGAGACAAGGAGGAAGAGAGGAAGGTAGATAATGATATACAGAGAGAAAGAGAAAAGGA
>NW_020869222.1:663489-676903 GCF_003789085.1 Penaeus vannamei
TCGGCTCATCCTCAATGCGACCGCGCCGTATTAAGGATGAGCCCAAAGGGGCGAGGCCCTTGAGGCGGAGTCGACGATCGTTGATGGCCCTCGCCTCTGTCGGGTGGAGCTCGCATGCAGTTATCAGAGCGCCTGAAGTCGCCTCATATTTCGTCTGATTTTGTGCGTTTCAGGCGAGGGTCTCTTAATACATGCCGTGAACTTCATCCTTTCAGATCTCCATTAATGAAAAAAAAAACATTCATCTTAGCTAAAGACTAGAGAGTGGTTGACAGCGGAAGCACACACGAGAAGGCTAATTCTCAGCCATTACTACATAATGGAGGGATTTATAGTGACGTGACTTTAGTTGTCATGAGCTTGTGAAAAGCATTTCCCTATATGGCTCGATGCAGGACAAGATCGAAATGGTCTTTAAGGTCTTTTATAGGATTATTATGCAGTAATGAAGGCAAGCAGGTGGAAGGCGGTCGGATTTGTAGCAACAGTTTTGATGTTTCGCGGGACATTATCTTATCTACGCCATCGAATGAACTGGTAAAGGTTTGTCAAACTATAATTTTCATGGCATTAATCAGTTCTAATGGCTTTCGGTTTTCTATCACAAAATTTTTTTTTATGTCAGTTTTTTTTATTATTATTAAATAGCTATTTGAAGTTAGAACTTTTTATAAGCTAAAAAGGAAAAGAAACACATGGGTATGTGCCGTCGAGGGCTCAGGACAGTTACTGTTGTCGAACTGGTTTCATTCTGTTCTGAAGCACTGAAAAACGTATTTTTGTTGTATTTCTTCCTATTATGAGAAAAAAAAATAAGCAAAAGTTAAAACGATAGAATAAGTGAATTCTTCAAATTTTATTTTCGATCAGCTAATGCCCCCAAAAAGATTAAACGAGATATTTGCATATCGTTCACAGATTTCTCCCATTCGCCATTTTTTATTTATTTCCAAAGAAAAAAAAATACGTACAACGATACTATTGCTACCTTTTAAACCTACAAAGATGCAAACCATATGGAAGTTGCTATAAATGTTTCTAAATGAACATTACCTGGTTTTCAGAGCTGTTCTCATAATGCTGATCTGATGAATAAACATTTCCCTATGTATTGTACATGCAGTACATGTGCCTGCTTGATTCTTTAATTGTATTTGTATATATATATATATATATATATATATATATATATATATATATATATATATATATATATATATATACCGTATACCTATAAACCAACACAAAGAAAAGGACAAGAGGACAGAATTAGACGAACAAAACAAACACATAAAACGCCGCCTTGCCTCGTGCACACGCGCGCCTGAGTCCTGGCGGAGGCCTCCTTGACCCAAGACGTCGCGAATGCTCTCTTGCAGGTCTCGCGAAGTCCCTGACGGCAGGCTATCTAGCGCTGTCAGCAGTCTTATCAGCAGCTCGAGGGTTTTGTTCAATTTTTCTTGGCTCTGCAAAACAACGAAGGTAGATTTAGCGACTGGAGATGAATTCGCAGCTATTATTTAAAGAAAAATTGAAAGGAAAATGGTCTGCAGCACAAGGTAGTGAAGGAGGAAGGGGAAGAGGAGGAACGGAGGAGGAGGAGGAGGAGGATGTGGAGGAGGAAAAAGTGGGAGAGGAGGAGCTGGAAAATCAGAAAACGAAGAAAACAAAAAGAAGGAGGAGGCGAGAGAACAAAATACAAATATACGTAAAAAGAAAACAGGGAAAAGTATATTCCTTTTACCTATGTCCTGCGTAAACTTTCTTTTTGACAATAATTAATATAAATCATTATTGTCTCACCTCAACAAGGGCATTGATGGTCTCTGAAGTCCGCTCTTGTTCCTTCCGAAGGGCGCACATGTCCTGTTAAGTGAAGTACATTCTGTTATATAAACTCAATCGCACAATTACTGACATGTATATTCATGTATATGTATGTGTGTGTGTGTGTGTGTGATATGTATTACATGCCCTCTCTTTCTCTCTCCTCATCTCTCTCGTTCTCTTTCCCCCTCTCCATTCCCCTTTCTCTCTCTCTCTCTCTCTCTTCTCTTTAACTCTCCCTCTTTTCTACTATCTCTCTCATTCTCATTCTCTTTCTCATTCACTCATTCACTCACTCAATGACTCCCTCCCCTTCCTCCCTCCTTTCTTCCCAGCTTCTCCCTCTCTCTTTCTTTCATCCTTCTCTTCTCACCCTAGCTCGTTATTCCTTCCCTTCTTCCCTTTATTCCTCCTACCCTTCCATTTAACCCCTTCCTCCCTCCCTCCCTCCCTCCCTCGCTCTATCTCTTCTCTCCTTGCTCTCCCTTCCGCCTTTCCTTCCTCCGTCCCATCTCTCCTTCTTCCCTCCCTCCTTTACTCTCTACTACCCTTTCTCCCTCCCTCCTTTACTCCTTCCGTCCATCCATTCTCGTTCCCCTTCCCTTCCTTCCTCTATTTCTTTCCTTCCTCTCCTCTCCCTTCCCTCCCCCTATCTTTCCTTACCCTTTCTTCCTCGCTTTACCTCCCTCCCTTCATTCTTTTGCCTCTTCCTTTCCTTTCCCTCGCCTTTTTCCCTTCCTCTCTCCCTCCCCCCTACCCTTCCCTTCCCTTCCCTCCCCTCCATCCACCCTTCCCTCTCTCCATCCATCCATTTCTTTCCCTTTCCGTCCTTCCTCCATTTCTCTTCCTTCTCATACCTTTCCCTTCTTCCTCCATTTCTCTCCCTTCTCATACCTTTCCCTTCTTCCTCCTTCCCTCCCTTCCCCTCCTCCTCCAATCCCCTTTCCCCTCCTTCCCTCTATCCAATCATCCATCCCTCTCTTTCCCTTCCCTTCTGCCCTCCCTCTCCCTTTCCATCTCTTTTCCTTTTTCTCCACTCTTCCCTCCCTGCATCTCCTCCCCGTCCTTTCCTCCCTCTTCTTCTCCCTATTCGTGCTTTCTCTCCTCCTTACTTACTCCATTTTCCCTCCCTCTCTCCCCTTCCCTTCCCTTCCCTCCTTCTCCTTCATCCATTTTTCTCTTTCCACTAACCTGTGCAAGTTTCTCGTGTTCCTCTTCCATCTCCTTTCCGCCTTTCTCCTTGAAGGCTCTGATGATATTGGGCGTTCTTGAATCACAGTTATGAGAACTTCTTTCACAGCATTCACGATCACGCAAGGTATTATGCGGACATCTAAAATAAAAATGAAATAAAGATATAAGGTAATAAGGTAAATAAGTCAATAAACGATTATATTCAACGTATTATAATTTTTTCTATTTACTTTTCTTTTTAAATTTACTATTACTTTGTAGAGCGAAAGAAGCGTTTCAGAATTAGAGACATGGAGGAAATAGGAAATAGATAATGATTACACACACACACATACACACACACACACACACACACACACACACACACACACACACACACACACACACACACACACACACACACACACACACACACACACACACACACACACACACACACACACACACACACACACACACATATATATATATATATATATATATATATAGAGAGAGAGAGAGAGAGAGAGAGAGAGAGAGAGAGAGAGAGAGAGAGAGAGAGAGAGAGAGAGAGAGAGAGAGAGAGAGAGAGCGAGAGACTCGCTGCGATGTCTAATTAGCGTTCGAAACTTTCCTTCCAACAAGTTGTACAAGAGTTTCGACCGTTCGGAACCCTACTTTGTCGTCCTGGACCTCTTGTTCCTCTCGTCACAACAGCGTTTCTATATAAACATTAAAAGTTGCGGGTAACCAGAAATTAATGGTAATCGTTGTTATCAAAAGTTATTTTAGTGTTTTAGTGTTGGAGAGAGGCTCTGGGATCACAGTGACTATAAACCTATGCAGTGTAGAAAATAAAGACTGGTACGATAATGCATTGTGGGTAATGACGGCCCCGGAGAGTTCCGGCCGCGGCCTCTTCGTCCTGCTCGTTCTGACAGGTTGTCCGGACGAGCAAGGCAAGGTGTTCTGAACGCAGCAGTGTAGCGGTGTAATATATGAAGTGGGAGGCGATGTCCCACTCCCTCCACTATTATTACTTGTAGTTTGGTAGAGCGTGGTCGAGCGGTAAGGCAGTAGTAACTAAGGTGCTGACGTACTGGAGTACTCTGAAGATGTTGGTGCAGTTAAACTTGTCGCAGTTTTCTTGTCTTTATTCTGGGTAACTGGTACAGAGGCAAGGCAGGTGCCCAGGGAGGAGCGCGTCCTGCCAAGCCACGAGGGCGACCGGTCTAAGAGTATGGCACAGGAATTGCCATGGACGAAGTTCGTTTTTAAACAATATACAATGGAAAAACATGAAAGAATATGGATGAACATAAATTCAGAAACATTGGTTCACATGACCGTTTCGTGGAGAGGAACAAGGGTATATGGTTGACATGATATCGGTATGTTTTAACAACCTTACATCTGGTGGTTAGGGGACAGAATTACTGAGTGTTCATGAAACATGAAACACTTGAATATCAATAGTAAAATCAGTTACATACATAGTGATTTAGATCAAGCATTTTATAAGAAACATTTTCAGTATAAACAGGACATATTTATACTTGAAGACAACAGAATAAAAACATTGAAAATGTATGATAGTAATAAGGGTCAGATTAGCGTGTTCTACGGTTACTTTGTCAATGTCGGGCACAGGGCAGGTTGAAGTACTTGTGATATAAGAACACATGGCTTTCGTGGTCTTCGAGGGGTGAGCAGCGAGGGGAGCAGGTCACTAGAATCGGGCGGGTAATCCCACAGCACTAAAAGCAAATCTGATATCAGAACAAATATACATCGAGAAGTGCCGTCCCTCTGACTACGAATCAATAATAAATAGAGCGAACAGTAATTTGTGTACTGCAGGTCGTGTCCTCGGTAATTTTCACAGCAGTTTACGTTAAAAAATCCTTGGCAAGTTTGACCATGACGTTACTCCCTTTGAGAATAGTGACTCTGAGGTGTCGGGCGTACGATGACTTAAAAGAAGGAAGTAAAGATGGAAGGAAGAAAGGGAAGAGGGAGAGAGAGAGTGTGTGGGTGAGGACATTAGATAGTTGCATATTTGTTTTAAAATAATGTTATATTTACTTTATGTTATGAAACAACTCTCGTATCCCCTCATATTTTGCAAGCGAACGTAACCCCCATGTAAACACTAATTTTGTATACTCCTCAAGAATCGATCTGTGCTGCTAAACATTCCTCCGTATTTTATTCACGTTTTCCCCTCGAATGAAACGGATAGTGCGAGGGGGAAGACAGAGAGAAGATAAAAACATGACAATTCTGATGGTGTTGGTGATGGTGATGGCGATGGAGCTACTGCTGGCGGCGGCGGTGGTTGTAATGATATAATGATGATGATGATACAGATGGTTATGATAATTATAATGATATTGGTAGGAAAAACGATGATGACTGATAATGATGATGATGATGACGATGGTTATGATAATTATGATACTGATAGGAAAAACGATGATGACTGATGATAATGAGAATGATAATAGGAACAATGACTGATTATAATGATAACGATGATGACGATAGAGAGGAAATGTAAACAGAGGAGAATGCCGATAAAAATAGAGAGCAATACAAAAGCACAAGAGAAAGAGAGTGCGAGAGAGAGAGAGAGAGACGGGGGAGGGGAGTGAAAACGACGTTGTGTGTTACCGACGGCGACGGTGTTACTACATGGCAATAATGAGAGGAAGTGTAAACGGAAAAGAATGCCGATCAAGGTTTAAAAAAAAAAAAAAAAAAAAAAAAAAAAAACAGTATGAACATTATGTCACTAGGTTTTATAAGCCATTAGTTGATTTCTTGTCTTAATGTGTTCAGTCTTGTCCCTTAAAGCAAGCACTGTTCTTATACGCTACGAAACACAGACAACTCCTGTACTCACCATAGAGTGGATATCAAATGTGGAAATGAAATGCCCACGAAACCTTCTTTGCGGGATCACCACAACTCGAATGAACAGCTGCCGGGGTGCACAGTCAGCGTGTTTGCTGTACGATACGTTCGGCTCTGCTAAAGAATGTCGCGAAACGTTCTGAAGCCAGACATGCCGCCTAAACACGGGAGGCGACTGAGAGTATTTTCTCAGAATCGTCCGTATGTCCCTATTCCTTGTCTATAACTTTATTTTTTCCTTAATTGTTATGTTTTAATATTCTTATTTTATTTAGATATTATTATTATTATTATTATTACTATTATTATTATTATTTTTTTACTGTATAGGTTAGGCTTTTATAGTTTTATTTTTTTATTTTTTTTTTCTTCTATTTTTTCTTTTTTCTCTTTCTTTTTTCCATACAATTCGGAGTGCGATACAAGCGTGAAACAAATTTATTTTTTCTTTAGTTTAACATCCGAACAGAAATCGCACTTGTCGCAGCTCGCATTCCGTACACTGTATTCCGCCTCTCAAACTTGTGCTTTTATGAGGAATGTGATTTTTTTTTCCGAATTTACCGCAGGGTTTCTCAACAGGTCGCCGATTCGTAGGCAAGCAATCACTCGCTCGTCATACAGATACAGTACGTGTTCATATTCGTATACATATGTATATACATACGCAGATACATATACATGTGCATACACATATGCATATGCATATACACACATGCACACATATCTATAAATGTATATATGTATGTATCTATATATATATACATAAATACTTATATGTGTGTGTATATGTATATATATGTTCACACACATACATATATGAATACGTATGTGTTTGCATATGTATATATATACATAAATACACATATATGTATACATATATATACATATATGTATGTATGTTTATATATGTGTAAGGAAGCCTTTGAAACGCAATAGATTTGTCAAAAAAACAAACGCGTTTTTGTTTATCGGAATTTTTTGCCTTTGTTTTCTCTGTCTTTGCGTATTGTTTGTTTGTTTGTTTTTGTCTTATTTTGTGTTTTAGTTTTAGCCTGCCTGAGAGTCGTTCTTTTTGTTTCTTTTTGTATATACTTTTGTTTTTATTGCGTCTTTTTGCCCGGTTCTTATTGGTTATATTGAAAAAAAAAAATCCTTTTTCTTTTACCCTATTTATCACAAGATAAATTGCCTGCTGACTCATCCTAGAGTGAAGGTACACCTTTTCAAATGTATTTATATACATCTGAATGTTTTGTTTTCTTGTATTTGTATTTTTTCTCTTAATCTATATTTCGACATCCCACTTCATATTTTTGTATTGTAATCTGATTTAGTTTTATATTATTTTACATGACTGATGACGTCATAGTGTATACATATGACCTAGTTTCCCTCTAAATACAGTCTATATCAGTCAGTGCATGTATTATTTCCTTTTTATACCCGAGGACAATAATTGCCAGAGTCATAATAACAAAGAAAGTTAAGTATTGAGTTCCTGATAATTTTATTTTACTAGGAGCTGGACGTTATCTCTATTCTATTAAGGAAGTCATCAACAAGTGACAAAAGCTTTGAAGCCCTGCCACCAACAGATGATGCTTTTTCAGCATCATCTCTATTTCTCTCCCTCTCTCTATTTATGTCAGGGGTTTTGTGTTGCCCTGATTTGGTGGGTTATGGAGACAATTCTGGTTCTGCTGTTATTATGATAGAATGGTCAATGGGTGTCTTGTACAACATTCCGAACCCAAAACTACCACCAATTTGATCCAAAACATGATGCCTTGATCACTGGACCAACTTATTGAATGACCCATGATGGTGCAATTTTCGTGGGTGTTTGGCCTTTAATATGTTCCCTTGGTCCTGCTGACCTCTCCGGCTGACACAAACACAGGTTCACATAGATCTCTCTTTATTGCCATGGCGGTTCCGTATATATAGCGACGTCTTGCTGACATCACTGCCATCATTTTCACTAATTTTATAAATATACATAATTAGAATATGGAAAACTGACGGTACATAGTTGACAGTTTAAGACAAATAATAAAAAACATTGAAAAATAAAGCCTCTTATAAGTACTAACGTCATCGACATATCTAAAAGAATAAAAAGGAAGATTTCAATATGTAAAACATGAATAAAATCATTTAAAGGATAAAATCATATCACTAAGATGCAAATACATGTAATAACAAGACAAGTTTATAAAATGAAAATGACTAACACCGTCATGCTCATTTAGAGAGAGAGAGAGAGAGAGAGAGAGAGAGAGAGAGAGAGAGAGAGAGGCAAAGAGTTATAATTTTCATGTGAAACTGCTGCTCTACAAGACTGTTTAAAAATCCTGGAAAAGGCAAGGAAGACTGCACTAAGTAGCTTATCAAAACTACACATATATTAATAATTAAAAAATATTCATTTCCTACTTCTTAATGTTAATAATAATGTTAATAATGCTAAAGGTAATACCAGTAGTTTAGTCCCTGTGGGTTTTTAGCAGAGCCAATGACCTTCGTTGTTCATGTTCATATAAGTATCTCATCTCATCAGGTCAGTCTTCTGCAACAGCATCCGCAACAGGCCTTAGCTTTGCCTGACGAGAGGCTGGTGCTGGCTCTGAAACTTGTTGATGTTGGACCTAAAGCCGATGGTTCAGGTGTAGAAATTAATGTTAATGCAACACCCTTTCTTCCAGATTTCTCTTGGTGCTCCAATTGCAAGATTTTCCCTTTTCTTACAGCCTAAAGAGATATTGCAATCGAGTTTTATCTGTAAAACCTTTTTAGTTTTGTTAACAGGGACTATCTTTAGGTTTTCGGACAGTCAATGACCATATGTATGGATGACAAAAAGTCAGAATCCATTTAGATTCTTTGAAAATCAACTGAGTAAATAAATGTGATGTGCCTGCATAATATTTCCCATGAATATTATACACTAATAAACTATACATAATCTCTTAATAAGCTGTACTTCATATATAAATGTAGGTGACCACAATTCACGGATACCGCATAATCACACTGCCAACGTGAGGTTTCCACAAACATTGTGTGTGTTGTGTTTTAGGGCTTCAATTCTCCTTCATGATGCTGCAGCGCGTTTACTCTGTATCATAATAATCTGCTGCCTCTTACTCGCTTGTCTGGAGCTGGAATAAAAGGCCATTTTGTAAAACGTTACTAATTGGCACTGACATGGAGCATTTATTTGGCATACATGTAAATGCCCTCACATACAAGTATAATGAGTTGCAAATAATGATCTGTGTATCGCAGTGTCAAGAATTATGTGTTATATAAGAGCATTATAACTAGACAGGGGAGACTCAACTCTAAAGTGATATTTGATGTTATATAGTGAACAGAAAATGCTTACAGATAGTGACATAGCCATGGCCAGTTGCAGTTCTTCTTCCTCCTCCAACCAGAAGCATGTTTTCCTCTCTCCTTCAGCCTCCTCCTTCTCAAGGCGGAGCTTTTTCCCATCAAGACCTTCAAGTTCCTCATGGCAGTAAGCTTCCTCACATACATACACACACACGCACACACGCACAAACACACATATACATACACGCACAAATCATACATTAAAAAAGAAGAAAATCACGTACCGCTTCGAGCAGGTCGAGCAGCGCGAAGTTAGGCTTCAGCGTCCGGAACTGGTCGCGGTCCTGCCGGCAAGAAGGGCACTGGAACACACTCTTGCGGTTCTCCGTCCCTTGAAGGAAAGATTTTCATTGCCTTTCCATTTACTCATTAAGCCTTCTCTAAATGTATCTATTCATTTCACTTATTTATCTACATTTTTTCTAATTTATTATTTCTAAGACATTCTTATCTATTCTATCTACGTATGTATCTATCTATTCATCTACTTATTCATTTATTCAAACGTTATTTCACATACAAACACACATATATGTATATATTTTACCCTGTCCCGTTGTATCTTCTCTTACAGCAAACATTAATTATTGCAGAAATAAAACAAAAAAAAAACGAGGCACCAAGACACTGAAAACAAAGACACAACGCAACGCCAAACAAAAAATAAATAAATAAAACAAAATAAAACAAAGAAGCACAAACCAGGAAAGAAACCAGACATTAAGCCAAACACAGATTTCACAGAAAGACAAACAACAGAAACCTTACTAAGGCATTCCTCGCAGAAGGTGTGGCCGCAGCTGGAGAAGATAAGCGGACGACGATCGTGCGCGTTGTAGGTCGACCTGCAGACTGCACAGGTTAGCCCTGAGGGAGCCTGCAAAACACGGTGTCCTGTATATTAGCCAACAGTTTCTGACTGGTCTCATTTCGCTCTGTTAATTAACTGTTTCTCTTTCTATACTTTACATACTTCCATATTCATAATACACACACACGCACACACATACACACTCATATATATATATATATATATATATATATATATATATATATATATATATATATGAGCTACTGGACAGAAAGTGGTTGTGACCGATATAATTATCATTATCCTTTCGACCTGCTGCGCAATAAGTTATGGCCCTGCAATACATCCCCACGAGCGGCTGGACCATCGATTATTATCAAGGGGGCGGGGGGGGGAGGTGCCAAGAACGTGGCGTCACCAAGCAAACGTCGCAACTGAACCGGCTGGGATAATGTGTATAATAATCTATAGCGCTGCCAGTCTGGAAACATGACGCGGTTCGCCTATTAACGCGGTAGACTGGCTGGGCGCCACAGGCAGGTCAATCTGTCAGGGGGAACTGCAGCCGAAAGGAGTCTCCGCAAGACGAGGCCTCTGGGGGTGATCTCGTGCGTTCCCAAAAGGTGGAAGCTACGGACGTGCCCGACCTCGGCTCATCCTCAATACGACCGCGCCGTATTAAGGATGAGCCCAAAGGGGCGAGGCCCTTGAGGCGGAGTCGACGATCGTTGATGGCCCTTGCCTCTGTCGGGTGGAGCTCGCATGCAGTTATCAGAGCGCCTTAAGTCGCCTCATATTTCGTCTTTTGTGCGTTTCAGGCGAGGGTCTTTTAATACATGCCGTGAACTTTATCCTTTCAGATCTCCATTAATGAAAAAAAACATTCATCTTAGCTAAAGACTAGAGAGTGGTTGACAGCGGAAGCACACACGAGAAGGCTAATTCTCAGCCATTACTACATAATGGAGGGATTTAAGTGACGTGACTTTAGTTGTCATGAGCTTGTGAAAAGCATTTCCCTATATGGCTCGATGCAGGACAAGATCGAAATGGTCTTTAAGGTCTTTTATAGGATTATTATGCAGTAATGAAGGCAAGCAGGTGGAAGGCGGTCGGATTTGTAGCAACAGTTTTGATGTTTCGCGGGACATTATCTTATCTACGCCATCGAATGAACTGGTAAAGGTTTGTCAAACTATAATTTTCAGGCATTAATCAGTTCTAATGGCTTTCGGTTTCTATCACAAACATTTTTTTATGTCAGTTTTTTTTATTTTTATTAAATAGCTATTTGAAGTTAGAACTTTTTATAAGCTAAAAAGGAAAAGAAACACATGGGTATGTGCCGTCGAGGGCTCAGGACAGTTACTGTTGTCGAACTGGTTTCATTCTGTTCTGAAGCACTGAAAAACGTATTTTTGTTGTATTTCTTCCTATTATGAGAAAAAAAATAAGCAAAAGTTAAAACGATAGAATAAGTGAATTCTTCAAATTTTATTTTCGATCAGCTAATGCCCCAAAAAGATTAAACGAGATATTTGCATATCGTTCACAGATTTCTCCCATTCGCCATTTTTTATTTATTTCCAAAGAAAAAAAAATACGTACAACGATACTATTGCTACCTTTTAAACCTACAAAGATGCAAACCATATGGAAGTTGCTATAAATGTTTCTAAATGAACATTACCTGGTTTTCAGAGCTGTTCTCATTATGCTGATCTGATGAATAAACATTTCCCTAGAAAAAAAAAGTTGCTATTAACATGCATGTATTGTACATGCAGTACATGTGCCTGTTTGATTCTTTAATTGTATTTGTTTTTTTATATATACCGTATACCTATAAACCAACACAAAGAAAAGGACAAGAGGACAGAATTAGACGAATAAAACAAACACACAAAACGCCGCCTTGCCTCGTGCACACGCGCGCCTGAGTCCTGGCGGAGGCCTCCTTGACCCAAGACGTCGCGAATGCTCTCTTGCAGGTCTCGCGAAGTCCCTGACGGCAGGCTATCTAGCGCTGTCGGCGTCTCATCAGCAGCTTGAGGGTTTTGTAAAATCTTTCTTGGCTCTGCAAAACAACGAAGGTAGATTTAGCGACTGGAGATGAATTCGCAGCTATTATTTAAAAAAAATTGAAAGGAAAATGGTCTGCAGCACAAGGTAGTGAAGGAGGAAGGGGAAGAGGAGGAACGGAGGAGGAGGAGGAGGAAAAAGTGGAAGAGGAGGAGCTGGAAAATTAGAAAACGAAGAAAACAAAAAGAAGGAGGAGGCGAGAGAACAAAATACAAATATACGTAAAAGGAAAACAGGGAAAAGTATATTCCTTTTACCTATGTCCTGCGTAAACTTTCTTTTTGACAATAATTAATATAAATTATTATTGTCTCACCTCAACAAAGGCATTGATGGTCTCTGAAGTCCGCTCTTGTTCCTTCCGAAGGGCGCACATGTCCTGTTAAGTGAAGTACATTCTGTTATATAAACTCAATCGCACAATTATTGACATGTATATTCATGTATATGTGTGTGTGTGTGTGTGATATGTATTACATGCCCTCTCTTTCTCTCTCCTCATCTCTCTCGTTCTCTTTCCCCCTCTCCATTCCCCTTTCTCTCTCTCTCTCTCTCTTTCACTCTCCCTCTTTTCTACTATCTCTCTCTTTCTCATTCTCTTTCTCATTCACTCATTCACTCACTCAATGACTCCCTCCCTTTCCTCCTTTCTTCCCAGCTTCTCCCTCTCTCTTTCTTTCATCCTTCTCTTCTCACCCTAGCTCGTTATTCCTTCCCTTCTTCCCTTTATTCCTCCTACCCTTCCATTTAACCTCCCTTCCTCCCTCGCTCTATCTCTTCTCTCCTTGCTCTCCCTTCCGCCTTTCCTTCCTCCGTCCCATCTCTCCTTCTTCCCTCCCTCCTTTACTCTCTACTACCCTTTCTCCCTCCCTCCTTTACTCCTTCCGTCCATCCATTCTCGTTCCTCTTCCCTTCCTTCCTCTATTTCTTTCCTTCCTCTCCCCCTCCATTCCCTCCCCCTATCTTTCCTTACCCTTTCTTCCTCGCTTTACCCCCCCCCTCATTCTTTTGCCTCTTCCTTTCCTTTCCCTCGCCTTTTTCCCTCCCTCTCTCCCTCCCCCCTACCCTTCCCTTCCCTTCCCTCCCTCCATCCACCCTTCCCTCTCTCCATCCATCCATTTCTTTCCCTTTCCGTCCTTCCTCCATTTCTCTTCCTCTTCAGTCATACCTTTCCCCTCCAATTTCCTCTCTCATACCTTTCCC
>NW_020869222.1:677003-682003 GCF_003789085.1 Penaeus vannamei
CAGTTCTCCATTAACGAAAGGACATTCATGTTGGTTCAAGACTAGAGAGTGGTTGACAGCGACAGTACATTCTCAGTCATTACAGTATAATGGAGGGACATACTGTCGTGACTTTCGATGTCATGAGCTTGTGAAAAGCATTTTCCCATATGGCTCGATGCAGGACAAGGTCAAAATGGTCTTAAAAGTCTCTTTTATAGGATTATTATGCCAATAAAGAAGGCGCTTCGGACTGAAGGTGAGGCAGGCAGGCGACAGGCGGTTGGATTAGTAACTAACACTTTTTTGCTGTTTCGCGGTAAGAAGTCCGGGACATTATCTTATCTACGCCATTGAATGAGCTGGTCGTGAAGGGTTGTAAAACTAACTGTCATGGCATTACTGAGTTCTAAGGATTTTAGTTTTCTACTGCTTTAATGTTGAATACTTTTTTTTATCAAATAGCAATTTGAAGTTTATAATTCTTCATTAGTACCTAAAAGGAAAAGAAACATAAGTATAGGCCGTCGATGGCTCAGGACAGTTACAGTAGTGGGATTGGTCTCATTCTCTTCAGAAGCACTGAAAAAACATTTTTGTTGTATTTCTTCCTTTTGTGAGAAAAATATGCCAAAGATAAAACGATAGAGTAAGTGTACTATTCAAATTCTGTTTTTCAAGCGGCGAATGCCTCCCAAAAAGATTAAAGGAGATATTTGCATATCGTTACAGATTTATCTCCGCCATCTGCATTGACTTTTTTCCAATAATAAAAAAAAAAACATTACGTACAACCATGCTATTGCTACTTTTATTTACCTACAAAGATGCAAACCATATGGAGGCTGCTGTAAATGTTTCTAAATGTTCATTACATGGTCTTCAGAACTGTCCTAATAATGCTGATCTGATAAATAAAAAAAACTCGAAAAAAGTTTCTATTAATGTGCATGTATTGTACATACATTACATGTGCCTGTTTGTTTCTTGAACTGTACTTGTTTTATTACATATAATGTATATCCATACCTATGAACCAACGCAAAAAAAAAAAAAAAAAAAAAAAAAAGGAAGGAACTATAGGAACAAAGAGACACAGAAAACGCCTCCTCGCCTCGTTCACACGGACGCCAGAGTCCTGGGAGGCCTCCTTGACCCAAAACGTCGCGAATGCTCTCTTGCAGATCTGGCCAAGGCCTTGAAGACAGGCTGTTTAGCACTATCAGCAGTTCTGTCAGCAGCTGGAGTGTTTGGTTCAATTGTTCTTGGCTCTGCAAAACAACGAAGGTAGATTTAGTGATAAGAGAATGCATTCGCAGCTATTTCTTAAGGTGAAGTTTAAAGGAGAACTGTCTGCAGCTCATGCTAGTGAAGGAGGAACTGAAAGTAGAGGAACGAAGGCCGAGGAGGAGGAGGAGGCAGAGGGAGGACGACGAAGACGAAGACGAGGATGATAAGGAAAAGGAAGAATAAGAAGAGGGAGAGGTAGAAGAGAAGGCGGAGAAAAAGGACAAGAAATGAAGACGAAGAAGAAAATATAAAGGAGGAGAAGGAGGAGGCGATACAGAACAAAATATAAATATACGCAAAAAGAAAATGGGGAAAGGTGTGTTCCTTTTACATATGTCCTTAAGAACAACAGATTCATCATGCAAGTACATGAACTCTCTGTGAATATAACCTTTGACCATCATTGATAGGAATATTATTGTCTCACCTCAACTAGGGCGTCAATGGTCTTTGACGCCCTCTCATGTTCCTTGCGAAGGGCACAGAGTTCCTGTTAAGTGAAGCACACTCTGTTAGATGTATAATTACATTTACACAATTATAGATATGTATATTCGTGTGTATTCATATGTGCGTATATACGTATGTGTATATATACATACACAACACACATACATATCCCCTCCCCTCTATATTCCCTTTTTCTTGCCGTCTTTTCTCTCTCTTCCCCTCCCTTTTCTCTTTCACCCCCTTTCTCTCTTGCACCCCCCTCTCTCTCTATCTATCTTTTCTTCCCCTCCTCCTCTCCCCTCCTCTCTCTTCATATTCCTCTCTCTGTTCCGCTCCCTTAATCTTTCTTCCCCTCCTCTAATTTTACTTCCCCCTCTCTCTCTTTCTTCTCCTCTCATTCTCTCACCCCCCCCCCTCTCTCTCTCTCTCTCTTCCCCCTCTCTCTTTCTTTCTCTCTCTTCCCCCCTCTCTCTTTCTCCACCCCCTCTATATCTCTCTTCCCTCCCTTCTCTTGTTCTCTTCCCCTTATCTCGCTCTCTTACCCCTTTCCCTCCCCCCCCCTACTCTCTCTTACCCTCTTTCCCTCAATCCCTCTCTTTCCCTTCCCTTCTCCCTCCCTTGCATCTTCCTTTCCTTTTATTCCACTGACCTGTGCAAGATTCTCGTGTTCCTGTTTCACCTTCCCGTTGCCAAGCTCCTTGAAGACTCTGATAATGTCGGGCACTTTCATTATCACAGTCAAGACAACTTCAGCGATTTGTAAGGCCACTGACATCTATAATAAAAATAATAAGGTAAATAAGTCAATGAATGTAAATAATATATATGACGTATTATGCCTTTTTTACCTCTTCTTTTTTTCGATGTCGACAATGTAGAGCGAAAGAAGCAAGGCAAAATTAGAGACAAGGAGGAAGAGAGGAAGGTAGATAATGATATACAGAGAGAAAGAGAAAAGGAGAGAGGGAGTCCCTGTACGATGTCTAATTTGCCTTCGAATCCTTTTCTCCAACACGTTTGACAAGATGTTTCGACGGCTCGGGAACCCCTGCTTTGGCGTCCGGTACAAGTTGTTCCTCATGTCCTCCTCGCCCTCTTTGCGGCCAGGCGAACAAGACGAGATGACGTCACTCGCATTTGTGCATATAAACACTGACAGTTGTGGGCAATCAGAAGATTATGGTAATTGAAGTTATCAAGGGTTATTTCAGTTCTTGTCTTCCGAAAATTAGTTGCCTGTGCATCAGAGTAATTATAAGCCTATATACTCTAAAATAAACACGCATAAAAAACAGCGAATGTTAACTTCACAGCTGGATGCATTGTGGGTAATGAAGGCCTCAGAGGCTTCCGACCGCGACCTCGTTGTCTTGCTCGTCCTGACAGCTTACCCGGACGAGCAAGATAAGGGATTCCGAACGCAGCAATGCAGGAGGGGAGTAACCACAGCATTCGAGAATCCCTCGGCGCTAAAAACACATCACAGCAAATATAGATCGAGAAGCGCCGTCATTCCTGTGCTGGTGATCATGATGAATTAGCAATAATCGACATTTTGGGTAATGTTAACACTTCCTCGGCAAACCATGACATAGGAGATGGAAACGGAATATGTGAGAGAAATGTAAAATATATCTAAAGGAGGGAGGGGGAGGGAAGGAGAGTGTGAGAGAGAAGAGGGGAGGACAGAGTGGTGATGGCGATGGTGTTCCTGCTGCTGATGATGATGGTGCTGATGATGGTACTAGTAGTGGTAATAATGATGATGACGGCAATTTTAATGATAATGGTAATAATAACGACAATAACTGGGGAGGAGGAGGATAATGGCCATAGGGGTAATGGTAATAATGATGACATAATAATCATGATAACGATGACGAGGGCAATGAAGAGGAAGTGTAACCAGGAGAATGCCGATCAAGACAAAGGAAAACAACAGTACGAACACTATGGGCCGTACTTTAAAAACGTTCGAACGGAGGCGCCCGCGGTTTGGCGCTCACGAGGGGCTCGAATCCTCACCCAAAAGACAAGCAAGCGCAATGGACAGCCAGCGTCTCTGCTGCCGCTCGGCCGCCACGGAAGGTGCTATCTTCGACAATGACCGCTACTATCAAGCGAATCAAAACATAATATTAGCTCGAAATTTGATTGTGTTGACATTTTCAGATTGGCTGTCACTTTAAATACCAATTAATCATTTCTTAATGTACAACTAAACTTATAAAAAGCTAAAAAAGTTTGTTGACTAACCAAAATAATGAGTCACGC
This sequence comes from Penaeus vannamei, assembly GCF_003789085.1. Taxonomy (NCBI): domain Eukaryota; kingdom Metazoa; phylum Arthropoda; class Malacostraca; order Decapoda; family Penaeidae; genus Penaeus; species Penaeus vannamei. Next base: position 680,997 of record NW_020869222.1, read on the forward strand.
ACATACACATTGATACTGTCACACATGCACACAATCTCTCTAACATATGTAAGCGTGCATATACGCATACACAATATTTATGAGCATAGTATTTATGTGTGTTTTTTCCCCTTAACCCTTCTCACCTGCTAATTTTTCCATGTATTTCATTCCCATTGTAATTTTGATTATTAATAGCATTACTGTTTACTTGTTCCTTTGTAAGAATAATATCCCTTTCTATGTGAAAATATCCGCAAATCAATCTTCCCTGGCACATATCAAATGACATATTTATCAAATTCATGTTTCCTAAATGAAATGCGTCATGTCTTAGTTGCTTAATGGGTTGCTTACAGTAGTAATGGGATATGAGGGCGTAATGTATATACATTTTCAAGTTTTCTAAATTTTCAAGCAAATATTCCATGAACTGAGTTTGCTCTAATTGTGTATAGCAATCAATGTTTGCCAAAAATCTGCTGTTTTACAGAGGTCGTGGACAAGCACCATATATCATAGTTCTAGAAAAGGAACACATGCACATCGTATTATAATACCAAATTACACCAGGAAAATTAGAAATACCCTGACATTTTTGACATTGTTTGCAGGGTTCAGCTTTCAGGGGCCAGACCTATCGTTGGAAATGCTTACATCTTACAGCAATGTTACTTTGATACATTCATTGACAAACTCCTGAGATAATTCAAGACTATCTACTAATTTTAATTACAGTCCAGCTACAGCCAACACCTATAAGTATTGAAAGTAATATCAAAGCTGTGTGTATGCACATACGCACATATATATATATATATATATATATATATATATATATATATATATATATATATATATATATATATATATGTATGTATGTATATATAAGAGTGTGTGTGTGTGTGTGTGTGTGTGCATACACAAACACACACACATATCTATATGTACATTATATATATGTATATGCATATATATATATATATATATATATATATATATATATATATATGTGTGTGTTTGTGTAT
>NW_020869222.1:684503-687003 GCF_003789085.1 Penaeus vannamei
ATATATATATATATATATATATATATATATAATTTCTTTTCTCATTAAGATAATCTAGAAAATATAACATACACACACAAACACACATTACACACATTACAAATACACACACATACACATACATACAAAAGCACACACAGACACACATGGACACACACAAACAAACACATACACTCACATAGGCACACACAAACACACACACACACACATATATGTGTGAGTGTGTATATGTGTGTTTATGGGCATCTTTGGTAGATTACAAACTCCAAACGCGTAGGACTTTGGCTGATGTCGTTATTCTTCATAAACTCCGATTGGCTGGTGAATGCGCTGTTAGACGTAGAATGCGTTACGAAAAAAACTATGTACAGTCTCATTTCCCAGCACGGGCAATTATCTCTCTCTCTCTCTCTCTCTCTCTCTCTCTCTCTCTCTCTCTCTCTCTCTCTCTCTCTCTCTCTCTGTCTCTCTCTCTCTCTCTCTCTCTCTCTCTCTCTCTCTCTCTCTCTCTCTCTCTCTCTCTCTCTCTCTCTCTCTCAGATCCCTTCTCTACTTCCCCCTCCACCCTCTCTCTCTCTCTCCGATCCCCTTTCTACTTCCCCTCCATCCCCCCCCCTTCTCTCTCTTTGCCCCCCCCTCTCTCTCTCTGCTTTCCACCCGCTCTCTCCCTCTTTCTCTGCTCCCTATAAATCTCTATCTCTTTCTATGCTCCTACTCTCTCTCTCTATCTCTCTCTTTTCTCTCTCTCTTCTGTCTCTTTCTCTCTCTCTCTCTCTCTCTCTCTCTCTCTCTCTCTCTCTCTCTCTCTCTCTCTCTCTCTCTCTCTCTCTCTCTCTCTCTCCTTTTCTCCCATTTTTTCACAATTTTTCTTCTGTCTCTTTCTATGTCTGTCTATCTGTCTCTCTCCTTTTCTCCCACTTTCTCATTATATCTCTTCTGTTTCTTTCTCTGTCTGTCTGTGTTTACACACATCTTCCGATTACAGGAGCGAATATATTTTTTTCTCGGCTTTACAGAGGCATGTCTTCGAAAGTTGTCTCCCTTTATGGCTAATAAAGGCAGATTACTTGTTCAAACTATTATATATATATGCGCTGTATTCACAACATACAAAATCGAGAAAGGGATTGAGACGCATTCGCTAAGAAATTGTTTTCATTATTCTTTTAAAAAGGAATATATAAGGCATGGACAGGGTATATTTCTTCGTCCACTAGATACAGGACGCTCTACAATTATATCTAATGCATTTCTGTTGAAAAATATAAGCATAAAATGCCTTTGGTAGAAAAAAAGATAATCAAAATAGGCGCCATATATAAAATCATTTTTAAAATCCTCTCTCTCTATCTCTCTATCTCTCTCTTCCTTTTCCAATTTGCTTATGACTGTATTCACCATATGCCGTAAAAGTCGTGTCTCATGCCTTGAAGGTGAGAACCTTAAAGAAATCAACGGAAAAAGGCATTCATAACGATAACTGCAGTATTTGTTCTGCAACTAAAAAGATCATTTACATGCGCGGAAATAAAAAGAAAAAATCATATCCTATATTTCAAATGCATCCTTAGCTCATAATATGGTCGCAGCTAAACGCTTGACTATCACAGTATATTTATCAACGCCGTTTCATAAACTCGATAAGGTAAAGATCTCTTCAAGGTCCCATGGAATGATTAACGCTCCCAAAATCAAGGGTTATGTTCCCTCCTTATCTTTACAGTACGTGGAGATAAGACTTGCAACTGGGAACAAGCATTTTTTTTTTTTCTCTCTCTCTTTCTTTTCCTGTTCATATAGTTGTTTCACAAATTCGGATATCAATTTTCATTTGTTTTCTAGTCACTTCTTTCGGTATTATTTGTAGCATACATTTCTCATTTAGAGCCCCTTTCTGCTCATCCTTGTCTCTCTCTTCCTTTTCTCTTTCCTTCTTCTCCCTCCTGTCTGTATGTCTGTCGGTCTCTCTCTCCTCGACCCTCTCACTATGTCTTTCTCTCTCTCCCTCCCCCCCTCCCTTTCCCCTCTACCTCTGCCTCTTCTCGCCTTCCCTCTTCGCATGTGTATGTGTTTGTGTGCGTGAGTGTGTGTGCGTGTGTTTGTGTGTGTGTGTGTGTGTGTTTGTGTGTGTTTGTGTGTGTCCGGAGTAACGCCAACACCAGCAACACCACTGCCGATGCAACACCAGAAGCCATGAGGGTGACTTGCAATCTCGAGTAGTTTTAAATATTCAAATGATGATACAGACAATAAGAATCGATTTATATATATATATATATATATATATATATATATATAAACAATATATATAGATAGATAGATAGATAGATAGATATGTCTCACACGTGTTCTTTTTTTTTTTCTTTTTTTTTTTAGAGAGAGAGAGAGAGAATGTTACAGTGTTGTTGAGAACTGTCATTTCGGTATTGTGTTCTCGTCCTTACGTGGGTCACACCATGTCAGATCTTCGCCCTTATGGAGTACTGTCATATTAGTTATT
>NW_020869222.1:719027-725550 GCF_003789085.1 Penaeus vannamei
TCCTGCCGGCAAGAAGGGCACTGGAACACACTCTTGGTTCTCCGTCCCTTGAAGGAAAGATTTTCATTGCCTTTCCATTTACTCATTAAGCCTTCTCTAAATGTATCTATTCATTTCACTTATTTATCTACATTTTTCTAATTTATTATTTCTAAGACATTCTTATCTATTCTATCTACGTATGTATCTATTTATTCATCTACTTATTCATTTATTCAAACGTTATTTCACATACAAACACACATATATGTATATATTTTACCCTGTCACCCGTTGTATCTTCTCTTACAGCAACATTAATTATTTGCAGAAATAAAACAAAAAAAAAAACGAGGCACCAAGACACTGAAAACAAAGACACAACGCAACGCCCAAAAAAAAAATAAATAAATAAAAAAAATAAAAAACAAAGAAGCACAAACCAGGAAAGAAACCAACATTAAGCCAAACACAGATTTCACAGAAAGACAAACAACAGAAACCTTACTAAGGCATTCCTCGCAGAAGGTGTGGCCGCAGCTGGAGAAGATAAGCGGACGACGATCGTGCGCGTTGTAGGTCGACCTGCAGACTGCACAGGTTAGCCCTGAGGGAGCCTGCAAAACACGGTGTCCTGTATATTAGCCCACAGTTTCTGCCTGGCCCCATTTCGCTCTGTTTCTCGGGGAGAGAGGTGCCCAAGAACGTGGCGTCACCAAGCAAACGTCGCAACTGAACCGGCTGGGACAATATGTGTGTATCTATAGCGCTGCCAATCTCTAAACATGACGCGGTTCGCCTGTTGACGCGGTAGACTGGCTGGGCGCCACAGGCAGGTAAATCTGTCAGGGTGAACTGCAGCCGAAAGGAGTCTCCGCAAGACGGGCCTTGGGGTGATCTTCGTGCGTTCCCAAAAGGTGGGAAGCTACGGACGTGCCCGACCTCGGCTCATCCTCAATGCGACCGCGCCGTATTAAGGATGAGCCAAAGGGGCGAGGCCCTTGAGGCGGAGTCGACGATCGTTGATGGCCCTTGCCTCTGTCGGGTGGAGCTCGCATGCAGTTATCAGAGCGCCTTAAGTCGCCTCATATTTCGTCTGATTTTGTGCGTTTCAGGCGAGGGTCTTTTAATACATGCCGTAAACTTTATACTGGCAGTTCTCCATTAACGAAAGGACATTCATTTTCAAGACTAGAGAGTGGTTGACAGCGACAGTACATTCTCACATTACAGTATAATGGAGGGACATACTGTCGTGACTTTCGATGTCATGAGCTTGTGAAAAGCATTTCCCATATGGCTCGATGCAGGACAAGGTCAAAATGGTCTTAAAAGTCTCTTTTATAGGATTATTATGCCAATAAAGAAGGCGCTTCGGACTGAAGGTGAGGCAGGCAGGCGACAGGCGGTTGGATTAGTAACTAACACTTTTTTGCTGTTTCGCGGTAAGAAGTCCGGGACATTATCTTATCTACGCCATTGAATGAGCTGGTCGTGAAGGGTTGTAAAACTAACTGTCATGGCATTACTGAGTTCTAAGGATTTTAGTTTTCTACTGCTTTAATGTTGAATACTTTTTTTTTTATCAAATAGCAATTTGAAGTTTATAATTCTTCATTAGTACCTAAAAGGAAAAGAAACATAAGTATAGGCCGTCGATGGCTCAGGACAGTTACAGTAGTGGGATTGGTCTCATTCTCTTCAGAAGCACTGAAAAAGACATTTTTGTTGTATTTCTTCCTTTTGTGAGAAAAATATGCCAAAGATAAAACGATAGAATAAGTGTACTATTCAAATTCTGTTTTTCAAGCGGCGAATGCCTCCCAAAAAAGATTAAAGGAGATATTTGCATATCGTTACAGATTTATCTCTCCGCCATCTGCATTGACTTTTTTCCAATAAAAAAAAAACATTACGTACAACCATGCTATTGCTACTTTTATTTACCTACAAAGATGCAAACCATATGGAGGCTGCTGTAAATGTTTCTAAATGTACATTACATGGTCTTCAGAACTGTCCTAATAATGCTGATCTGATAAATAAAAAAATCCTCGAAAAAAGTTTCTATTAATGTGCATGTATTGTACATACATTACATGTGCCTGTTTGTTTCTTGAACTGTACTTGTTTTATTACATATAATGTATATCCATACCTATGAACCAACGCAAAAAAAAAAAAAAGAAAAGAAAAAAAAAGAAGAACTATAGGAACAAAGAGACACAGAAAACGCCTCCTCGCCTCGTTCACACGGACGCCAGAGTCCTGGAGGCCTCCTTGACCCAAAACGTCGCGAATGCTCTCTTGCAGATCTGGCCAAGGCCTTGAAGACAGGCTGTTTAGCACTATCAGCAGTTCTGTCAGCAGCTGGAGTGTTTGGTTCAATTGTTCTTGGCTCTGCAAAACAACGAAGGTAGATTTAGTGATAAGAGAATGCATTCGCAGCTATTTCTTAAGGTGAAGTTTAAAGGAGAACTGTCTGCAGCTCATGCTAGTGAAGGAGGAACTGAAAGTAGAGGAACGAAGGCCGAGGAGGAGGAGGCAGAGGGAGAGGACGACGAAGACGAAGACGAGGATGATAAGGAAAAGGAAGAATAAGAAGAGGGAGAGGTAGAAGAGAAGGCGGAGAAAAAGGACAAGAAATGAAGACGAAGAAGAAAATATAAAGGAGGAGAAGGAGGAGGCGATACAGAACAAAATATAAATATACGCAAAAAGAAAATGGGGAAAGGTGTGTTCCTTTTACATATGTCCTTAAGAACAACAGATTCATCATGCAAGTACATGAACTCTCTGTGAATATAACCTTTGACCATCATTGATAGGAATTATTATTGTCTCACCTCAACTAGGGCGTCAATGGTCTTTGACGCCCTCTCATGTTCCTTGCGAAGGGCACAGAGTTCCTGTTAAGTGAAGCACACTCTGTTAGATGTATAATTACATTTACACAATTATAGATATGTATATTCGTGTGTATTCATATGTGCGTATATACGTATGTATGTGTATATATACATACACAGCACACATACATATCCCCTCCTCTCTATATTCCCCTTTTTCTTGCCGTCTTTATCTCTCTCTTCCCCTCCCCTTTCTCTTTCACCCCCTTTCTCTCTTGCACCCCCCCCCCTCTCTCTCTATCTATTTCTTCCCCTCCTCCTCTCCCCCTCCTCTCTCTTCATATTCCTCTCTCTGTTCCGCTCCCTTAATCTTTCTTCCCCTCCTCTAATTTTACTTCCCCCTCTCTCTCTTTTCTCTCTCATTCTCTCACCCCCCCCCCTCTCTCTCTCTCTCTCTTCCCCCCTCTCTCTTTCTTTCTCTCTCTTCCCCCCTCTCTCTTTCTCCACCCCCTCTATATCTCTCTTCCCTCCCTTCTCTTGTTCTCTTCCCCTTATCTCGCTCTCTTACCCCTTTCCCTCCCCCCCCTACTCTCTCTTACCCTCTTTCCCTCAATCCCTCTCTTTCCCTTCCCTTCTCCCTCCCTTGCATCTTCCTTTCCTTTTATTCCACTGACCTGTGCAAGATTCTCGTGTTCCTGTTTCACCTTCCCGTTGCCAAGCTCCTTGAAGACTCTGATAATGTCGGGCACTTTCATTATCACAGTCAAGACAACTTCAGTGATTTGTAAGGCCACTGACATCTATAATAAAAATAATAAGGTAAATAATGAATGTAAATAATATATATATGACGTATTATGCCTTTTTTACCTCTTCTTTTTTTCGATGTCGACAATGTAGAGCGAAAGAAGCAAGGCAAAATTAGAGACAAGGAGGAAGAGAGGAAGGTAGATAATGATATACAGAGAGAAAGAGAAAAGGAGAGAGGGAGTCCCTGTACGATGTCTAATTTGCCTTCGAATCCTTTTCTCCAACACGTTTGACAAGATGTTTCGACGGCTCGGGAACCCCTGCTTTGGCGTCCGGTACAAGTTGTTCCTCATGTCCTCCTCGCCCTCTTTGCGGCCAGGCGAACAAGACGAGATGACGTCACTCGCATTTGTGCATATAAACACTGACAGTTGTGGGCAATCAGAAGATTATGGTAATTGAAGTTATCAAGGGTTATTTCAGTTCTTGTCTTCCGAAAATTAGTAATTATAAACCTATATACTCTAAAATAAACACGCATAAAAAACAGCGAATGTTAACTTCACAGCTGGATGCATTGTGGGTAATGAAGGCCTCAGAGGCTTCCGACCGCGACCTCGTTGTCTTGCTCGTCCTGACAGCTTACCCGGACGAGCAAGATAAGGGATTCCGAACGCAGCAATGCAGGAGGGGAGTAACCACAGCATTCGAGGAATCCCTCGGCGCTAAAAACACATCACAGCAAATATAGATCGAGAAGCGCCGTCATTCCTGTGCTGGTGATCATGATGAATTAGCAATAATCGACATTTTGGGTATTTAATGTTAACACTTCCTCGGCAAACCATGACATAGGAGATGGAAACGGAATATGTGAGAGAAATGTAAAATATATCTAAAGGAGGGAGGGGGAGGGAAGGAGAGTGTGAGAGAGAAGAGGGGAGGACAGAGTGGTGATGGCGATGGTGTTCCTGCTGCTGATGATGATGGTGCTGATGATGGTACTAGTAGTGGTAATAATGATGATGACGGCAATTTTAATGATAATGGTAATAATAACGACAATAACTGGGAGGAGGAGGATAATGGCCATAGGGTAATGGTAATAATGATGACATAATAATCATGATAACGATGACGAGGGCAATGAAGAGGAAGTGTAACCAGGAGAATGCCGATCAAGACAAAGGAAAACAACAGTACGAACACTATGGGCCGTACTTTAAAAACGTTCGAACGGAGGCGCCCGCGGTTTGGCGCTCACGAGGGGCTCGAATCCTCACCCAAAAGACAAGCAAGCGCAATGGACAGCCAGCGTCTCTGCTGCCGCTCGGCCGCCACGGAAGGTGCTATCTTCGACAATGACCGCTACTATCAAGCGAATCAAAACATAATATTAGCTCGAAATTTGATTGTGTTGACATTTTCAGATTGGCTGTCACTTTAAATACCAATTAATCATTTCTTAATGTACAACTAAACTTATAAAAAGCTAAAAAAAAAGTTTGTTGACTAACCAAAATAATGAGTCACGCACATACACATTGATACTGTCACACATGCACACAATCTCTCTAACATATGTAAGCGTGCATATACGCATACACAATATTTATGAGCATAGTATTTATGTGTGTTTTTTTTCCCCTTAACCCTTCTCACCTGCTAATTTTTCCATGTATTTCATTCTCATTGTAATTTTGATTATTAATAGCATTACTGTTTACTTGTTCCTTTGTAAGAATAATATCCCTGTTTTATATGTGAAAATATCCGCAAATCAATCTTCCCTGGCACATATCAAATGACATATTTATCAAATTCATGTTTCCTAAATGAAATGCGTCATGTCTTAGTTGCTTAATGGGTTGCTTACAGTAGTAATGGGATATGAGGGCGTAATGTATATACATTTTCAAGTTTTCTAAATTTTCAAGCAAATATTCCATGAACTGAGTTTGCTCTAATTGTGTATAGCAATCAATGTTTGCCAAAAATCTGCTGTTTTACAGAGGTCGTGGACAAGCACCATATATCATAGTTCTAAAAGGAACACATGCACATCGTATTATAATACCAAATTACACCAGGAAAATTAGAAATACCCTGACATTTTTTTGACATTGTTTGCAGGGTTCAGCTTTCAGGGGCCAGACTATCGTTGGAAAATGCTTACATCTTACAGCAATGTTACTTTTGATACATTCATTGACAAACTCCTGAGATAATTCAAGACTATCTACTAATTTTAATTACAGTCCAGCTACAGCCAACACCTATAAGTATTGAAAGTAATATCAAAGCTGTGTGTATGCACATACGTCACATATATATATATATATATATATATATATATATATATATATATATATATATATATATATATAAGAGTGTGTGTGTGTGTGTGTGTGTACACAAACACACACACACATATCTATATGTACATTATATATATGTATATGCACACATATATATATATTTATATATATGTATATATATATATGTGTGTGTGTGTGTGTGTGCACACACATATATATATACGCATACAAACACACACACGCACGCACACAAAACACACACACACACATATATACTCATACAAACACACACACGCGCGCGCACACACACACATACATACACACAAACAAACAAACACAGACACACATGCCATAAGCTAAGCAATATTTCGGCTGCGCCCAGACTAGCAAAATGCGAAATATTCGTTATTTGTGCATGTTACCATCTTGTTCAAGTCATGGAATGCGTGTTTGGATGTGCTAAATACGGTGCTTTCATATTCATTAATTTTTTTAAGAAATAACGGCGAATAAGGGACCTACGTGAGGGTAGAATCTTGGACAGATATATACATACAGGGTAAATCTTCTCAAAAATTATTTTTTTTCGGGATTATTGTTGAAAATAGTGCTAAATACATACAAAAC